>NW_024121488.1:1081390-1151390 GCF_016745375.1 Pimephales promelas
AACGCTGAAAAATCCTTCAAACTCCGCCACGCTCTGGTGTTGTCAGGATCGGGGGTTTGCTGATGGTGAGGAGAGAAGCTGCCGGCGCCGAGGTCTCTGTGCCGTACGCCTGGGAAACGCAGATTTCCCTGACAAGAGAGAATCACAGGCGTCTCCGGGGAATAGGGAATTAGCTACGACAGCTCTTACTCCTGTGGAAGAGCTCTGAGGGAAGCATCTGTTTAAAGCGGTGATGAATATGTTGTTTTAATCCTTGCCTCTGGTTTTCCGCAGAAGTTAATTATTCTAATCTTCAGTTCTCGCCTTTCTCTAATGTAGTTTAGCCTCCTGATCCCAGAGAGAGAGAGAGAGAGAGCACTGTGTTTTCTCATTTCACTGCCGTTATGCTGGAAATATACGAAAATGCTGAAGAGGGGGAGATTTTATAGTTGCGCTTAGGCAGATTTTTGACTGTCGGCATAAAGTTTGTTGCTTTCTGCAATACTGTGGCCAGAACTATAGAGATAGACAGGGAGTGACATTTAAAGTGGCCAATCATAAAATTGGACATAAAAGATAATACACTGTTGTATCCTTACTCTCTCTGCACATTTAATAAATTCGTCAACAAATTTGCATGGGCAAAATCTAGTCATGTCGATAGGAAAGCACACGTTTGGGAATTTTGTGCGAGGACAAGATTTGGCTACAGGTTTAACCCTCTGATGGTCCTCGGTCACTTCTTGCGGCCTCTTCTGAACGGAGGCGGGGAAAGCAGCTCGTTTGCATTTAACGTCTTAACCAGCAATGCCACATTGTCTATAATTTTATTAACTTTGTTTTATAACAAATATTCAATCAACTATGCATCATTTGAAACCTAAAACACTCACGAATCATATTTTGAACTTGTAGCAATCGCTACACCAGAGAGGAAATGCTGACAGACTGACCATGTAAATATGATCAAAATGAATGGCAATACTTATCTTTCATCTCCTATGGTTCAGACCCGTTCACACGAATCCAAGAAACACCAGCATATATTTCAATGTAAGGGTCTACTCTTCAAAATGACTCCCACTTTTTTATCTAAAACATGGCAAAAATAAGGGAAAAAATAATGAAATATCCTTTTTTTTTTTTCATGAGCGCTTCCAGTTCAATGAAATATCGATTGTTATCTGTATTCCAATGTTCAAACACACAAGCCATAAATTAATTTTGTAAAAGGGGGTATAAATTTTCACCTTTAAACAAAACTCTTAAGATATTTTCTGGCAAACAAACAAAATAAAAACATGCACCCTGAAAAACATGCATGAAGCCAGCCAATCAGATGTTGAGGGAGTGTCTTGAACTCGGGGAAGTTATTTCTCTGTATTTTGCTTTTCAAAACATTTGAGTGGACAGTCAGCTAATAATGTCATATCTACAGGCTAATAGTACATGTTGACTCTCACCTGTAGAAGCTGAAGGCGGTCCTCAGTCATCAGATCCCCCAGGTGATGAACGGTGACGCAGGAGAGACCCAGAGCAGCGAGACTCCGCCCCCAGCCCCGGCCGAGGAGCCACGCCCCCAGTGCGCTACACAACAGCCGGCCACATCCACTACAGAGACGCCCGTATGTTTCCGTCTATCTCTCACTAATAATCCTTGAAGTAATTCGGTATCATGAACTAACAATGAACGACAGGTTGGAACAAAAAGGTCATATTGATTTTTATGTACATTATATATACTGTATGTATATAAAAGATGATAGTTAAAATATTGAATTCAATGTGAGTCAATGTGAATTAACATTGAGGAATAGTTGGGATGCCGATATATCGGCCACCACATCGGTATCGGACGATATTTGTTCATCTTTGATGTTATCGGCCCGATAAGAAAATTTGGCCGATATATTATATTAAAGCTGATAAATAATGGATTATTTCCTAAGCTGAGACACTTCAGTTGCGCATTGTTTGCCATGATGCTTTTAAATTATTATTTGAAATAGGATTAAAATCACTTCAAACAGGAAAATACAGTTCAGTGCAACATGTGCAGCGCAAGTCTTTCATATTGGCTACAACATTAACATTATAATAGTGTGCTTGGGACATGGCTTTTACTGGTGGGACTTTTGTTTTTGTTAATAGGCTTTCAAAGTGATATAAAAATTTGGATTTAGATTTATCGGCCGATATATCGGTAATCGGCTTTCAAATATAAAGAATTATCGGTTATCGTATCGGCCAAAATGTTCATATCGGTGCGTCCCTAAGGACTAGTACACTACTTTTCAAAAGGTTTTTGGTGTTTTTGAAAAAAAAAATATATATATATATATATGCTCACCATGGCTGCATTTATTTAATCGAAAATGCAGTTATAATAGTAATATTATGAAATATTTATAATTTATTACTCCAGTCTTCACCGTCGCATGATCCTTCAGAAATCATTCTAATATGCTGATTTGATGCTCAAAAAACATTTTTTTATTGGCAATGTTGAAAACTTTTTTTTGTGAAAACTGATACTTTCAGAATTACGACGTAAACGGATTTGCTGTCAATTTTGACCAATTTAATGCATCCTTGCTGAACAAAAGTATTATTTTCTTATAACAACATCTTAATGACTCCAAACCATTGAACAGTAGTACATATTTATGAATAAACATTAACTTTTAACTCATTAATGAATAAATTGTTGTTCATTTTTAGTTAAATGTTACCTAAACTTTAAACTAAACTAAAATTAAACATATTATTATTAATTACAATTAACGATTTGTACCTTATTGTAAAGTGTAACTAATAACTGCTTTGTCAAACAGCTATACTATTTTAAAAAGTGTTATTAATAATTTGCAAACATCTAATCAAATGCAATGTACATTTTCATAGTCTCTAATAAATATGGTAGCACGTTATTTTACAGTCCTGTTTCCCATGTACATAATATGTACTACTTCATAATAACTATGTACTAAATCTGAACCTAGCCCTAACCTTACCTGAAAGGGATAGTTCACTTTGAAATACATTTTTGGTATGTTTTCGTTTACCTCAAGGGCATCCAAGATGTCTTTGTTTCCGCAGTAGTTTCAATTTTGATATTTTTAGGTCAAACCGTTCGTGTCTGTCAGTCATATAATGGAGGTCTATGGTCACCACCTCAAAGAGCATGCACAGAGAAGTCCAAATTAAACATGATTTAATGACTCGTAAATGTAAGTACACACTGATGGCCTAAGACACAAAACGAGCGGTTTGTGTGAGAAAATGAACAGTATTTATATAGTTTTTACCTCTTGTAACCACAGTCACGTTCAAGTTATCTGAGGGTGCGGGCGCTTTGTTACAAGAGGTAAAAACGATATAAATACTGTTCGTTTTCTCACACAAACTGCTCGTTTCGTGTCTTAGGCCATCAGTGTGTACTTACATTTACGAGTGGTGACCATAGACCTGCATAGACCACCACCATGAGGTGGTGACCATAGACCTCCATTATATGACTGACCGACACGAACGGTTTGACCTAAAAATATCAATATTGAAACTACTGTGGAAACAAAGACACCTACATCTTGGATGACCTTGAGGTAAGATAAAACATACCAAAAATTAATTTCAAAGTGAACTATCCCTTTAACCCCTGTAGTTACCTCACATCACCAGTACTTTCTTAGGTAAGTATACGTACGGTAACCATAGATATTAATGCATGTTTCATTTTTCCGTTCACCTTCGTCAGGTGCAGGTTTTGATTGAACATATGTACCCTCGACCACAAAACATGGGTCAATTTTTTTTGAAAATGAGATTTATACATCATCTAAAAGCTGAATAAATAAGCTTTCCATCGACAATATTTGAATCGGCGATTCATTTATTATTATATATTCACTCACAAAAAGAAATGTTTTATATATGTACGCTGCTAAATATCTTTGGAACGTGATCTTTACTTAACACCCTAATGATTTTTGGCATAAAAGAAAAATCGATAATTTTGACATACAATATATTGTTGGTCTTTGCCACTTTTGTGATCCAGGGTCACATCTATGATTCAAAATCAGTCCTAATTAATCTGTGTTTGTACGTTTGATTGCCGGCCCGTTTAGGTGTCTCCCGCCCCCCCAGCCCAACACACAACCAGTACCGGTGGGCGGCGGCGGAGGACCACCAGCGAAGACCCCGACGAGAAAAGACGCAAGTTTCTGGAAAGGAACAGAGCCGCCGCTTCCCGCTGCAGGCAAAAGAGGAAAGTCTGGGTGCAGAGTCTGGAGAAAAAAGCCGAAGACTTGAACAGCGTGAACGGACAGCTACAGGTACACACACTCTGTGTGCGTTTGAGAGCCAGACAAAGATGGTGATGAAGTCATTAATGTAAATTAAGAAGTGTGTTTGCATGACAGGCACGGCGTGATTGTTCGAGTCTCCTGCATCGATATGGCCCTGTCAATAAAGACGTTTCCTCCAGATGTCATCGGCACACAAGCGTGTCGTCTGTTCTGTCGGAGCGTTTGCGAGCTGCCCTGCAACTCTCTCTGGGAAAGCCGTCTCTTTCTCAACCCCCGTTTTGTAGCAGGCAATTAGGATCCGCCACTGACAAGTTCGAAACAGTTCACGTAACCGTTGTCTCTGCTGATAGCGGAGAATGTGGCTCGGCGTCGGCACGTTCCAGACAATTTAATGAGATGTGTCACTGTTTATTTGCGCGCTGTCTCTTTTATTTGTCCGTTTAAACAAAGCGCAAACGGAGGGGTGGGGGGGAAGGGCGATTCATTTGTGGGTTATGTGAACGAATAAACTAACACGAAACAGATGGAGAGCTGAAGAAGGTGTAACAGAATGTGTGGGACTGTGACAGTACGTTTCGTCGGAGAGAAGGCGTTTAATACGAGCGCATTTATCAGCGCTGATGGGCTGGTGTAATTGTCCCGTTGGCCCAGCTGATCGGGGCGTAGAGCTCTAATGATGCTCGATTACGTTAACATCATCCTTAACTGGCTTTTTAACGAGGTGTCAGGGTTTTAGACCAGCACTCGAGCCAAACATCCCCCCTGTGCTGCCTTTATGGATGCAGCCGGTGTGCGGAAGCATTAAACACTTTAATGGCCTGAACGGGCCTGATCTTACTGGAAACGGCAGAAGGGACCATTGAGATTCATTCGGACCATTTTAGACGTTTCGTTTGATGATTTTGGTTTAAAAGCAGAGCGGGAGGACCGTACCTGGGGCCATATGTCACTTTAGATGTTCGTGTCATTGAAAGTTCATCTGGTAGCTAAATATTAACAGTAACGACTTGCAAAACATGTTAAATCGATGCTTTCTTTGTTTATTTGACAGCTAGAGATCAAGATATTGGCCGATTACAGGTTCATTCATTGACCAGTGTTTGGGAATTCATTGACCACAGTGTTTGACTCTATGGGAATTTAACATAGGGGTGTCCTTTAAGGAAGAATTTTAAGGACATTATTCATTCACAAAGAAAATTTGTGTCCTTAAAAGGTTTGATTTTTCCTAATATTTTTAATTAAGGCATTAAGATCAATATCAATATCCAAAAGATGATTTTTTTAGCCTCTTTTTAGGCAACTTTAGCATGGGTGTCCAAACTTATTCACATCACTGTATTTCAGACTTTCAATTTAGGCCTCTTATGCTCACCAAGGCTGCATTTATTTACTCAAAAATACAGTAAAATCACAAAAATTATAATATATTATTTACATTTAAAATAACTCTTTTCTATGTGAATTTATGTTAAAGTGTAATTTATTCATGTGATCAAAGCTGATCATTACACCAGTCTTTAGAGTCACATGATCCTTCTGAAATAACTCTAATATGCTCAAGAAATAATCATAATCAGTGTTAAAAACAGTCTGCAGGTCATGAATTACATTTTTTTAAATAGAAAACGTTTGTAATATTATAAATGTCTTCACTGTCAAGTATCAATTTCCTTTTTTTTTAACACAATTTTTTATGTTTAGACAATCAGGGTTGTGATTTCCCTGCTTATACATCTACTCACCAAATAAATAAATCTACGCAAAACATTTCTTACACTTTTACATTAACCCTAAAACCGTATTCTGGACAAATGTGGGCAAAATAGTTTTGATTTATTTTTAAAAAATACTTCCCTTGATCTGAGCGGTACAAGACTTGGCTACTTTTCCTAAGTTTGCCTCCTGAACACACACAATTTTTTTTTTTTGACTCAATTCTACAATGTTAAGTGGGTGAAAAAAACTCCTTAATCTTGTATTTGGGTCAAAAATGGGCACCCATAGAAATGAATGGGAAAAACTGTAATTTAGAGTACTCTAAAATAAGCCAAAATAAGACATCAGGTGACAGCAAAGTCACTTCATCTTTAGGTTTTAGCTCTAAGAACTTATTGGAATGATATTTTAATGTAGTTAAAAAAAAAATTAAATACTAAAACATAAAAATAAGCATAATTTACATAGAAAATATAGCAGTTTTTGAAGTAAATTAATCCAAAAATACCCCAAATACAATGTTAAGTGGGTGAAAAAAAAAACAAAAAAAACTCCTTAATCTTGTATTTGGGTCAAAAATGGGCACCCATAGAAATGAATGGGAAAAACTGTAATTTAGAGTACTCTAAAATAAGCCAAAATAAGACACCAGGTGACAGCAAAGTCACTTCACCTCTTTAGGTTTTAGGTCTAAGGAATTATTGAAATTATATTTTAATGTAGTTAAAAAATAAATAAAAAATAAAACATAAAAAAAGCATAATTTACATAGAAAATATGGTAATTTTTGAAGTAAATAAATTTAAAAATACCCCCCAAAATAAAAAAAAACAACATAAATGAATAGACAAATCTTTATCGAAGACAGTGATATAACATTTATAATAAATAAAAATTAGAATCACACCTGAGTCCTCTGTGCCCACATTTGTCCACAATTACAGGATTAAGCTAAAACATTAAAAACACATTTACAGATTGACATGAAATTAGCACAGCTATGAAGGAAATAATTTGCCTGAAACAACCTTAAATGTAAGCCACAGCGTCGTTATAATATATCAATCCAGACCGCTAGGCAGTTTACTACTTATTACGGTTAATAACTATTCGCCGTCTCTCGGCCATTGGCCACGCCGTCTGTAAACATCAAGATGGCAATTGAACACCCATCCATGTGCCCGTCTTATTTTAGGGTCAGCGTTGAGAACGGTGTTGCGTTTGTAAGTAATAATAATAGCTTGCTTTGCTCCAGTGGATGCCATACTAAATGGCTGGATGTTGTAGTCTTTTGTGCATTTTGATGTGATGTGGGAAAATGCGAGGCGAGAGGGAGAGAGAGGCCTACTTTGTGGTCGTAATGGAAGATGTCAGTCGGTAGTGAACATTAGCACAGTGTTGGAGCAGCTGTGTTTAAATCTGCTTCTCCTCTGCACACCACACCAGCACTGCCAAGATGAAACAGATGGAGTGAAATAAACTGGCACGCTTTTAGACCGCTGCATTAAATGCCGAGGAACAGAGAAAGTGTTCAAATCTGCGCTCTTGTGCCCTTCTTTCGCACCCGTTCGGCTCGCTGTAAATCCTGCTTAAAGTCACCTTGGCTGTTAAACAGCCTGTGTTTAGCGCACGCCGAACAGCACAGCCCCATGGGAGTCGTAACGGCAGACGAGAGTAAATCTCACCAGTGTTTCGCTGACGGAGGGAGGGGAGCGCTCTCTCTGTGCTTCTCTCTCCTGGGACTCTGCCATTAAGCAGCTATAATTGTGTCCCAAAAAAGCTTAAAGGAAGACGAGCTAATGATCTTTCTCTGTTGATTCCTCGCTGTAATCTGCTCATCTTGATAGGTCACATGCTTGTTTCTCTGTGTCCAGAATGAGGTGACTCTTCTGCGTAGTGAGGTGGCCCAGCTGAAACAGCTCTTACTGGCTCATAAGGACTGTCCCGTGACACTCCTGCAGAAGAAATCAGGAAACCACCGTGAGTACCTCATCACCAACCACAGCAGACTGCCAGTTTTTCTTCGTCATCAGACTCACTAACACATTGATGGCGTGTTTCTGTGCTCTTAAACCTGAACTGCAAAAAAAATGCTTTTCTTACTTACTATTTTTGTCTTGTTTCCAGTCCAAATATTAAAAGAATCTTAAATCAAGACGTGTTTACTTGAGTAATACAGTGCCATAAGATATTAAGTCTTGTTTTCTGGGGAAATAAATACAAATTAAGTGAGTTTTGGCTTAAAAAAATGGAGTAAGAAAAATAATCTTGTCTCTGTTTGAATTAATATTATTTTTCTGACCCATTGGCAGATCATTTTAATCATTAATTGGCAGATAATTTTGCTTGTTTTAAGCAACAAATCACTTAATTTTTAATCACTTAAATAAATAAAAAACGAGACATTATATTAATTATATCTTATGGCGTTTTACTCATTTTTAGATTTTTTTAAAATATATTTTTAGACTTTTTTTAACCTTCTAAAAAATCTTTCAAAAATGTAATTTTCCATACTGCATGTGTTTTAGTATCACATTTGAGTTACGTTAGGCTATTATGGCTCAATTAAGCGTGGCATAGTAAAAAAAAAAAACACACGTTGGTTTTATTCATAGGCCCAAACTGAGCACAATATGCAATTTGGTGCAGTTCTTGATATTTATATTGCTAAAATTTATATAAAATTCTGATTGCTGGAAGATCTTTCCAAATATTTCCAAATTATTTTTGTTTAGTATCATATTCGGTACATCTGAATTTTTTGGCTTATGTAGACTATGCTATATTGAGAATATGGAGGACAAACTTTAGTTTTATTCAGGCCCAAACTATTTACTAGTTTTATATTTTTATTAGGCACAAACTGAGCAAAATATGCAATTTGGTGCAGTTTTAGATATTTATATCACCAAAAAAAACCCAACTAATATGCAATTCTGATCGCTTATGTAAATCAATAATATTAAATAAAGCTCTGTAGTTTTAAAACATAATGCAATGCAATACAATGATGATTGAGAGATAACAAATACATCGTCCTTAAAAGCCTGATGGATTTAAAGGAGTAATTCACTTTAAAAAAAAAACTTGCTGATAATTTACTCACCCTAGGATTTGTTGCCTGACTCACAGGCGTTATTTTCATCCAGACATCAGTAGCTATATTAATATCAGTGATAGCCTACTGCCCTTCATTCATAAACAGATGCCATTAAACAATTATTTTAAATATACTGTCTTTATGTTGTTTCTACATAACAGTGGAAATTGAGGCTCACATTATTTACATTTTTTACACACAAAACAGTTATGATTTTATAAAATGATTCTCTTAAGTCTCTGTGATCGGCCCCTATTAAACAATAAAGAAAGACATATTTTTCTTGTACAAATAGCCTACTATTCTTTTTGCCAGAAATGATCATTATAATCAAATTATTTCCTGGTTTTTGTATCACCATAGTCCCTGAATGTATGTACATCCAGGAAATGGGATTCAAATCGAAAACACCCCCCCCATTTTGTGATCGATATATCGGCCGATATTTAGCATTTTTTTATTTTTCTGATTGGCCGATGTGTTGGAAGCGGGACTTTTATTTTGACGGGCAAGTGACGAAGTGAGTGAATCCGAACAGAAGATCAGCTTCAGAGGAGACGCGATCGAAAAACCACTTTTTAAAATATGCTGTGCTTTATCCAGTGTCCCACTGTGTCAGATTCATATGGGGTTTCACTGTGATGTATGTACAATTAGCGTTACCTCGTCTTTATTTGAAAAGATATGATTACCAGAGCGCATGAAATTACCAGATTACTGAGTGCCCTGTTACAGTATTTACTTCCTTTTTATTAGCATATTCATATATTTTTAAGCAATTACTTTATTTGTGAAAAATACTGTAATAGGATTGCAGATTCAAGAAGTTGCCATATAAAGTACAAGCATGTTTATTTTAAAGATTTGTTTTCTAATTTATTCATAATTTATTAAATATTGATTAAAATGAAGATAAAGTGTATATATATATATAAATATCGGCTTTATATCGGCCGCTCTGCTCTCTAAGATATCGCCCATCAAAAAAACAATATCACTCGTCCCCAAGTGCACATTGTTTGGGTTGGGAAACACAGTCAAGGTCACAAAGTCAAGAGATTTCATTCACAAAGCCGTAATTCCAGTTGTTAGATTTTGCTCTGGATTCAGCAACACATCTAATCTCACTGAAAGCCTTTTCTTTCTTTGAAAATTAGTAAAATCTCTGGACTGCCAGCTCTGCTTAATGGACTTGTTCTTTCTTTATCGTTTTACTATTTCTTTATTTTTTTGACGGTAACCAGTGATGCGCGGGTTGATCCGAAATGAGCGGGTGCCTGCGGTCACCCGCGGTTACCCGCAGTTACGGGTCATCCAAAAATGTGATATTCGGGTCGCGGTCGGTCGGGTCGTTTGAAAAAAGATGCCAATTAAACATTTGTATTAATATAGTAGCCTACTAGACACAATTTTTGATGAAATATACAGCCCTACACATTATTGGCTAAATACTGGCACGAAGATAACACACAAGCTCAGTCTAAACAGTTCTCGGTTCTGGTGATTCGAGAACCGCTGTCCCTGTGCGTTCGGTAGTAGCCTACGCAGTATCTATGCGCAGTATCAGCTGCTCGTGCTCATCACTTCTCTCAACAGTGGCACCAACATGTCTCGGTTCAGTGAACTTTTCGAGTTACTGGAGTAGGGAAATTCAGGATATTGATTTATTTCGATTCGGATGGACTGTCAGGCATGTCCGAAAGTGAGTAACTTTAGTAACTTCGCGTCTTAGCGCTGACGCAAGACGCGAACTGTTTCGAACGATTCAGTTCGATTTAGTGTACTGGTTCGACCGGTTCACTAAAAAGAACCGGTTCAAAAGAACGATTCGTTCACGAACCGGGCCGGTGTTCTGACATTCCATCCTACCCGTCAGATTGTCCTACCAAGGCTTACTGCGCATGCGCACATCAATAATACGTCATTTTTTGTCACGCTGAACAACACGCCCATAATATTTTACTACTTGCGCGAGATCTTCTTCATCTGAGGTAAGTTTTTCACTATTTTTGTCAATTATTACTATACAAAGATATATAGCAGTAATGAGAACTGTTTACTCTCACATTCATACAAAGCAAATTCATATTAGCATTTTTTTCATGAAAACATTAACGTAAAATCATTCTACTCGTTTATTTCATACTGGTAGGACAATCTGATGAGGCATTTTGCACTGTAAAATCATACTACTCGTTTATTTCATACTGGTAGCACAATCTGATGAGGTATTTTGCAACGTAAAATCATCCTATCGTTTATTTCATAGGACAATCTGAAGAGGTAACGTTACTTTGCACTGTAAAATCACCGTAACATGGCCTAATAAGAAAATTCGGCAAAGTTACACAGAAATATTTTATGTAACTTAGTCACAGACGCGAAGCAGAAACGCTCAGTAGGATTTTACGACGAGGTAGGATGAACCGATAGATATGGCTATAATTTTGCGCTACGGTAGGAAAATCTGACAAGGTAGGACAGATCGACAGAACACCGGCCATGTCTATGATCACAGTCTGCAGAGAGATGGAGGCGGCAAGAGAAAAGGTGAAGACTGGGGAGTGGAAGCTCCGCAAATACACAAATAGAAAGAGTAAAAGTGTGGGAGACATTTGCTGAAATAATGAAAGATGATGACTGGCTTTGCCTTTGTTATGTGTAGGCCTACGTCTTCTTGCGATGCTGTGTTGTTACACGTCTATGGCCCAATAACGCTCCGATGAGCATTTGCTATTTTTAAAAAATGCGGTCAGGAAGCGGGTCGGGTACAATATTTTTTTTACTTTTTTTTGCGGTCCGAGTTGCGGGCGGGTAACGTTAGTTGAAAACGTCGGTCGGTTGCGGGTTGTTTATACATTGACCCGCGCATCACTGACGGTAACAGATGAGTGTTATTCCTAATGAGTGTTCTTTGTTTGTTTTGATGAAATGTAGAGTGGAAAATGAACTAGCCCTGAGTGTGAAATAACACAGATTCATCTCGTCGCATTATTACCACAGAACGCAGAGGACTCGTATATAAAAAAAATGATCTCTCCACTATATGTAGCGCAGTCCTCTTTAAGATGAGTGATAAAGAGGCATTCAGAAACCGAGGGCTGCTTTTGTTACACACGCGCCTTTGGCCGTTATGCTTTAATGATACCTTGTGAAATGTGCAGATCTGCGGCTCGTCTGCCATATGCAGCCACTTCATATCAATTAGCTGTTGTCAGAGGGACTGAGAAGCGGATGTGGGAGTGAATGAGTGTACGCTTTTGCAGACACTGAAGCTTAACGCCCTGCTAGTGTGGAAGCACTTTGGGTCACACTTTAGTTTACAGTGTCATTGTTGCACGTTACATGTAGTTACTGTAGTAATAACTGTTTACATTAACATTTTTATACATTTAGCTGACGCTTTTATCCAAAGCGACTTACAATTGCTATATATGTCAGAGGTCACACACTTCTGGAGCAACTAAATGTCTTGCTCAGGGACACATTGGTGTCTTGCAGTGAATTCGAACCCGGGTCTCTCACACCAAAGGCATGTGTCTTATCCACTGGGCCATCACCACCCCAATAAATTACTGTAGTAATAACTATAAATTATGCTTACTTGCATGCAATTAAGCCTAAAGCAAACACTCATCCTAATAGTAAGTACATGTAATATTATTGCTCATTGCGCAACGTTTCATGTTAAAAATAGCTTTTTTTCTAACCCATAAGTGCTTAAACACTTGCATGATGGGCTGAATGAGCCCTTCGATCACTGTGATTGCCTCTATAATCCTGTACAGTAAAATAAATAAGAGGGATTCGGGACGGATTTGAGACTGAGTGTGACGTCATGCGCGTTCACTGGCAGGTTTGTGTGTTCGCCGCCATTCTCCATATCAGTGAAGACAACTCGAGCGACAAAACTTTAGTCAACTTTCGACAACAGGAGAAGATGGATTCAAAGAGACCGGCTTGTAGTTCATTCCAAACCCCAACGCAAACTCCACGTAAGACAAAGAAAATACAACTTCTGTCTAGCGCCAGGCGTCAGAATAAGACGAGAGTCGACATCGGGAAGGCTTTCAACAAATGGAGAGATCTCCGGTCTGCTCTAGGGCTCAAACGGGATCAAAGTAATAACTTGTATTGTTCATGAACGTGTTTCCATAATAATACAATCATAAGTGGATACAGTAAGCACATAAATCAGTTCAACATGGAGATAGATGGAAACAAAAAACAAAGTTTTCCCCTCACACACACATAAGTGTTATTTACTCAAATGCCTTTACTTTCATATATTTAAAATGACTTGCAGATTTATAACTTTATTACCTCTGAAGACATTATGACTAACAAAAGATTTGTGTGGCTGATGGTCCCTTTTTTTTCCCCAAATCCTGTTTTATTTTTTCTCAAATTCCATTTTTTCCGTTTTAATTTTTCGGAATTATTTTTTTTTTTTTACCCTTGACTGTTATTTTAGTCGTAAAAAGAGTGTGCTTTTAAAGTTAAAGATTAAAATGCATTAAAAAATACAAATAAATTAGGAATGACCTTAAAGTCCCTGTAAAGTCAAAATTAAGTATGTGTTCTGAGTTTGTCACACCACAGAAAAATGTGTAATTAGACACCCAGCCAAATTTGAATGATAAAAAAAAGTCGGGAAGTACATAAAATAAGCAATCAAAATCATGAAAAAATGAGCAGATTCTCTGCTCTCAAACGCTGGGGGCGTGTCCGCTGGCTGCGCTGAAACCACGCCCACTCACGGGAAAGCTGTTGACGGTGATATTAGCTGATTAGCTTTTGGAGACGGGAGGATGAAAGCTGAGGCGGGAGATCGTCGTTTCGGCCCCGTTCACCAGTAACAGCGGATTATCAGTGAATTATCAGTGAATCCAAGTTGTCTCTGAGGAAAGTTTATAAAACGATCCCGTGTAAAATGATCACTACAGAGGCGGGTGTTGGCGGTGATCAGCTCTTCATCAAGGTAACGTTAGGCTCTCTAAAAACCTCTTCTTGATGTGATCGTTTTTAAGGGAATTTAAATGAAGATACCGATCTGTTTTGTACATGATCGCATCCAGGTAGTAGCCCATGCATGTCCGTGTCGAAGGCATAGCTAGCTAGAAAACTGTAGGATCAGTTCTAGTAACTAATAGTACTGACAGTCGTTAGCGATTGAGCGGTGAATGCGAATGTGCTCGGGGAGTGTGTGTGGAGAGAGGGAGATCAGACTGTGCGTCATCAAATAGGGGGGTGTCCAGCAGCTCATGGGTTCCAGTGCGTCACGGAGCCCTGTTTTAGCCCCGCCCAATTAATCCGTAAAATTGCAATGGTGAAAAACTGTTTAACGGTCTAACTCCACATTTCAGTACTTCACAGTTCACAGACTTTGTAATATGTTTTAGCAATACATATGTAACATTTATAATGTGTTAAGAACTTTTTTGTAGAATTGACTTTACAGGGACTTTAAATTTATTGAGGTAATACAGACATTTACTCAGTAGCCTTTTCAGGAACAATACAGCATGATGCAACATAACACTGCACTCTTCACGTAACAACAAAATATGGTTACGAGCTTTAAACTGTCCAGTGATATAAATTATATTAGTTCATATAAGTTTAAATAAAGTCACACTCTGTCTCTCGTGGAGTTCGCTTCGCTTTTGTCCAGTCCGGCGCCTCATAGACAGACGCGTTGTGCACGTTGTGCGTGTGAGTGAGTGAGAGAGAGACGGAGGGAGAGCGGGAAAATACAACTGAAAGAATACACTGCTTGTTTTAAAAACCGAAACGCAGTATGTGGCGGCGAATGTGTGGGAAACACTGCATAAGTCACGTGCGAACTGCTCGGCTCGGCACTGACGGCTTATGGCGTCGTTGAGTTTCTTAACTTTTTGCCGACGAAAAAAGTCATCGGCTTCGCCATGCTTTCGTTGTGTTGATTTCGTCATTGTAGCTGAAATGACGGGTTGGGTGGGTTGTGTCGCCCAGATTTGCTTCCCCCGGTCGGCATTTTCACCAGACATACGTTCATCTCCCACACAAAAACAAAATTTCAAACCAAATATGTAAAATTCCACGAAATTCCGCGTTAACACTAGATTCCGCGTTAATTGGCCAATTCCGCAATTCCGTCCACGATTCCGTGATCGAGGAAATAATAGGGCCCTAGTTATGAACAGCTCGTGCAAGCGTGCGTGTGCGTGTGGTCCATGAGCGTGCACACATCTGGTTGCAGTTTCGCTTGTCGCCAGAGGGGGCGTAGTTCTGCAAAAACTCAGAGACTTGCGCAATGCACCTTTAAATGTATAATTACACTGTAACAATGACACCTTAAAATAAAATGTAACCCTTTGTTGTTACAGTGTAATTATAGAAGTACTGAGTAATATTAAGCAACTACATGTACTTACTATAGGGTTAGGATTTGGTTGAGGGTTAGTTGCATGTAATTATGCATCATTTACTGTTATTACTATACATGTAACATGTAACAAGCACACTTTAAAATAAAGTCTAACCACTTTTTTTTACATAAATTTCAACGCGTGGATTTCACACCTTGGGCCCTATTTTAGCGATTGGAAACGCAAGTGTCAAAGCGCAAGTAACTTTGTGGGCGGATCCCGGCGCTGTTGCTATTTTCCCGGTGGGATAAATGCCTCTTGCACCTGGCACAAATCTAAAAGGGGTTGGTCTGGAGTAGCTTCATTATTCATAGGTGTGGTTTGGGCTTAACGAAAATAAACCAATCAGAGCGTCATCCAACATACCCTTTAAGAGCGTGATGAACGAGGTGCGCTTTTTCCATGGCGCAATTTTATTTTAATGGCGCATTTACCAGACGCGCTTCACAATCGGTTCACAGCCGAGGAGATCAATGTTTTCGTCAGGGCTGTAAAAGAAAGAGAAGAGACATTGGGGACGGGACAAACACACCCAAATTAGTTTCGGTTAAACATGCATATAATAATTCGGATAAGTGTGTAAGCTTTATGCCTATTTTTCCCATCGTCATGGACACAACAATGATTTCCCTCATGTTTATATATTTTTCCTTATAATATTGTATCATTTGCATAAAGTAAAATGCATCTGTGTAGCTGAGAGAATCATCTACAGTGTATCCGCGTTGTTCACGCGCATTGTATTTATGGCCAAGCATGCACGCTTAAAATAGCATCTGAATGTACGCGCAATGCGCCACTTACTTTAGACCGCTTTTTTCTGGTCAGTGGCGGAATTGTTTTCTGGAACTGCAAAATAGCACTAGTGAATTGTTTGCGCCGAAACACGCCTCCTTTTTTCGCCGACCCGCCCAGGGAGCGCAAGTTCATAGAGAGCCTAAGTCCCGCCCCTCCGCTTCCGTCAATGGCGAGAGACAGCTTATCTTTTTATTCCGTCTGAACTGTGCCCTCATTTACACATATGATGTTTGTCAATTTAAAAGATAATTCTGAAAGTCAAAAACGTCGCAGTTTGTCATAAAACAGAAGACTAACATGTAGTTTTATGTGAAAATCGCTCTATGAACTACATCTCCCAGAAGCGAAACAACGAGTGCGATCTGCTGCTCGTGTGTGTGCAGTCTGGTACAAAACACTCAGGCATGACGACGTAACGTTACGATTATAACGTAAGACTGTAGAAACAATGACAGACAATAGCCTCAGTGAAGTTAGCTTCATTCATTGAGAGAAAATGTGCGCCTTTGGGGTTTGTAGTCTTTGTAATTACGTATTTTCACAGTCTTATACCTCAACGGTTTCACATCAAACTGCGACTTTCTTTACTTTAAAATGTATCTTTTAAATTGACAAACATCATATGTGTAATTCAGGGCACAATTCAAACCAGATCAAAATATTTGTTGACTCTCGCCATTGACTACCATACAATACAATAAAGTCATTTGCGCCGGGTGCAAGATAGAGCCCCTTGGCTGATATGTCGTTGGGTGTGTGTGTGTGGGTGCGCATTTGGCTCATTTTGCAACCCAGCGTTGACTTGTATTGACAATGATTGCTTCCAAAATGAGTGTATTATAGCAGAGAGTCTGACAGAAGTGCCGTTTCGCAACTGGGATGCGCCGCCGCAGCCGTGCAGTTCATTATGCGACGGCATTGTTAAGCAGCTTGACTGACAGGTCTCATGCATATTATGAGCGGGATGGTTGTCGGGTGAGATTGGGTTGTCTGAAAGCTGGTCCATTTGCAGGCATTGGTAGGTCTTTGCAAGGTGGACGAGAGTATGGAGATGATCGAAACCATTCCTCAATCCTGTTTATGCTGCCGAATGCTGTGAGGGGTCATATATTAGTCACCGGTGCAAATGAGGCTCAGAGAAGAGCATCGTTCTGTCTTTGTACACAACGCTGGTTTGTGCCACATTCATTGCAGGATGGAGAAGCAGCAGATGGTCATCACCTGTCAAAGAACGGTCTTAATATGGTGGAAAAAGTGCAAACGTCACCTGAGCGCTCCCGTCTTGTTCGATCCATTGCAGTCTGTTAGGCCTGAGATATATTGAAAATTGTATTGTGCCTGTTTGGGACAGGTGTAAAGTATGGCCGACGAGATCTCACTTGGCAAAGCATTTTCATTTGTGATTGCGTACTTCAGTAAAGTACGTTTCTGGCCTTAATCTCTCAGGCCGTGCTGCCCTGGTAGCAGGTGGGGTAAAATTACCCAGGATGCCCTGCAAACAGGGCAGGCCATGCCTCCGCTTGGCTTTGCACAAGCCCCATCTGCTCACGGCGGAGACGATCCGAGAGGAGGTGAGCGGAGAGCGCTCTCAGGAGCGCGTATGATAATATATCACCCCACGTTCCTGCTTAATACCATTAGGAGTAATTACAGATGCCTGAACATGTAAATGAAGAGAAAACCCAACTCCGTTTTCTGTGTTCAACCCAAGCGCCAACCTTCCAGTCTCTCGAATCCAACACAGAAGTGGCTTAAACTGCAATTCATCGACTGGCCTCTAGAGACAGGCTGCAAACGACAGTCAATCTGATAGACCCCCATGTTAAAACAACCAATTTTACAGCATAAAAAAAATGTGTTTGGGCTATATAGCTAATTTTGCCCTTCGTGACAACTGTGAGGGGGTTGAATTTTTATATTACTCATTCATTTAGATGATATAGACCCCTTTTGCGCCGACGTCACAGTTACGTCACGGCGCTAGCTGGAGGCAAAACAAAGTGAAAACTGGAGGCGGCCAATACAAACCAGCACAGATTCGGCTACATAATAAGGAGCTTCAATTATTGTTACTATTGTTAAATGTCATCTTGTTGAATTGTTTGGTGCAAGAATTGAGGAAAAATGAATATGCTGTTTCTGGAATTTTTTTTTTCAAGAAAATATTCACATCATTAAAATCGCACTGTAATGTCACTCTTTACATTGTCGTCATCTCGGCGCTGGCTCTCCAGAACTGTGGATCGTACACACAAGTCTTGTACAGGACCATATAGGCATCTAAAGATTTATAAGCCCTCAGTTTCTCTTTACGATCGGTTTCTCTATAAGGTAGGTGTAGAAGTCAGGCCACTCAACCGAGGAAACGTAACGTTAATCCTGTCAGATCGTCCATGCATTGAGTGAGCGTGTAGGCGGCTACGGGTCGGCCAATCTGGTTCTGTCCGTTAAAAATAACTTTTGGAAATAACAATCGCGGTCCTGGACACTGAGTGACCTCATACATTAAGATAAAATCGGATTTTCTCCAGTCATTGTTAAAAAAAACAAGCTAACAATATTTGCTAACTAGCGTTAGTGAAGTGTCCAGAGGGATCGTTCTGCCTCCACCTAAGCTCCGCCCACAAACTGAAGAGGGGTTAAGCCTTAAAGTTATGCATAATTAAGGGCGTGGCCACTTGAGTGACAGGTGGTGTCACTACTAGCCGTTTGTCTGTCACCTCAGCTGATCCGCCTCGCTGCACACTTTCGGTTATCCGGGAGTGACGCGCGGCAAAGATGGCGACGGTGGCTCCGCCCACTTTGGGCTTCAAAAATGCTCTTCAGAAACACTACGGGTGACGTCACGCACACTACGTCCATATTGTTTTTACAGTCTATCTATGATTCAACCTTGCGTGCACAGAGCCGGCGAGGGTATTTAACATGAAAAGTCACCTGATCCGGAGCCCAGTCAATTCAGACGCTTCAATACCGAACACACACTCTAATACGTCCCGCATTAATTACCAAGTGCCATTTCGGCAGTGCTTGCTTCATTAGCTATATTAATTATCATAGGTAGTCTGCATTTCTTTTTGAGTCGAGCGAGAGAGAGAAAGAGGCCTTTTTTCATTCCCTTCCTCATCAGGAGCCAATTAATTCAATGCAACTGCAGAACAGCTGGTGGCATTTGGACCGCGCATCTCAGCCGCTCTCCTGTGTGTGTATCATTAAAATCAGGTGCAGTAATTATCTGTCGCTGCAGTAGTTGGCAGGGAAGGAAGGGGAACGTACGCGAGTCTGGCCACACGCTACAGCCTCTAATATACCCTGATGATGTTGCTTTAAAATGACATTGTAACTTTAATTAAAGGTTACAAAGCAAGCACAGGGATTAATAAACGACAAAGCATTGGACTGGGAAAGTCTTTAATCGCAATCATGCCAGCAACTCATCCGGTGCGAACGAACTTTAGAGCTGTGTCTGAAATCGCTCCCTATCCACTATATAGTGCACTATATCGGGTGTCGGCCATTTTGTAGTGGTGTCCGAATTCTGAGTGAACGACATCATTCCCTACATTCATTCACTACTTTTACCCACAATCCTCTCTGAATTCGAGTGTACATTCGATGTACACTCGCTGAAGCCCTATTTCCCACAATACAATGCGGAGAGAACTGAGCGCGCATGAAAGTTCGGCGCGAGCAAGTTTAAACCAGAGATTACATTACATCCAGTGGAGGATTTGAAAAATATCCGTTAATCGTCGTTTTGAACATAATAACGGTCGCCGGAGGGCGCTCGACGACACGTCATCTGTGAACGTGAGAGTTGATGTACAATTTCAGTCGATGAAACTACAAAGCTGGCACGGAGGTATAATTACAAAATAAAGTCATTATGATTGTTATTGTTGTTAATATTATTTTATAAAGTAGGTCATGTAAGATAAAAGGAGTTTTATCAGTACGCGTGACGAAGCCTTTTCTGCGACAGCTCCAACTCTCCGACGCACAGTGTAAACGTCAGCGTCCGAATTCACTCGCTTCATCTCGTTTACTCCTTGCAGATATAGTGCACTCAAATGCCATACACTATATAGGGGTTAGTGAATGAGTGAACGAGTGAGCGGTTTCAGACACAGCTTAGATGTGAGCTTTCTCCCTCTCGGCGTCGATCGGGGTTAAGATTGGGCCGTTTAGCGTCGGCAGCGAGTGCCTGATATTACACGTCATCACTATTGAGAATGAGGAGTTGACGTCATTTTACAGTGCCCCTCCCCTCTCCGCCATGTTGGTTGGATTCCCACGGCAAAACAGTATTGATTACGTGTGTTTTTAGCTCGGTAGTAGAGGAGTTTCTCGCAATACCGCACTGTTTTACCATAACTGCTGCGTTAAAAACTCCTCCAGTAACTCACACGATACATTTTAAACATAGGAACAATGGAATTAAGTTTTTGGGGTTACCGAAATTGACACAGCAGGGAGAGTCTGATCTAACGAGGAGACGCGGATTGCGGTTGGCTGATGCGTTTAGTATATGATTTTCACTGTTTGCTTTGCCTTAACAAACATATGCAAAAGTGTTGTTTGAGTGCCTTGTTCATTACTTTTTTATTTCATCGAAACAAATGTTTGAAACAACTTGATATGGCTTAACAATATTTATTGAGAACTGAAATATATGTATATTTGGACAACATAAGTTTCATGGACAACATTAGAAATAATCATAAAATAATAATACTGTTATTAGTGCAAAAGAACAAATATATTGATGCTGCTATGTTCCTTCTAAGGTCCCTTTTTTTTTCGCCTTATCTTTTTGCATTGCTTTACTTTCTTCCTTTTTTTCTCGTATTCTTAGATCCGTCTCTGTCCTGCCAAAATAATAAATGCGCGAAAATTAAAGAGCTCTGGAATGTTTAGTCGCGTCTATGGGTTCTAAAGGCGTTGCCCTTGGTAACCGATAGCGTCTCCTACCATCATGGCCGACCGGCTCAGACCCCGCCCAAATAGGCACGTGACTCCTCATTCTCAATAGCTCAAGAGGGACCAGTCACATGGTAATAACAGGTGAGGATAAGGCAGCGGATGCATCGTGCTTTCAGTGGGCGCGTGCCAGTGCAATCAATCATTTGAAATACAAGTCTCTGTTTCCTATTTAAACGTTGAACACATTTGTTGCTCTCTAGGGTTGTTACGATTTCAGATCAACTTTTAGATCAATTTTGAACCCTGGTAAAACTCCCGGCCTGCAGCTTTCTAGTTATCCTGGAGATTGTTTTTTAAAAAAAAAAAAAAAAAAAAAAAAAAAAACATTTGTTTATTGATTTTTTCAGTGACATATCAAAATCAAGAGGTAACAATTCGGGAATCAAATCAGTGTCAAGTACAACTAACAAGAAAGAAAAAATATTTTTTTTAAAAATCCACTATGTTAAGGATGCATTAAACGGATCAGTGAAGACATTTGATTGCAAAATGAACTTTTGAACTTTCTATTTCAAAGAATACTGAAAACAAAAAATGATCACTGTTTCCACACAAATATGAAGCAGCACAACTGTTTTCAACATTGATAACAGTGTTGTAGTCGAGACCACCTCACTCGAGTCCGAGTCGACACCGAGACCAGAGAGAGTCGAGTCCGAGTCAAGACCGAGTCCATAGAGTGTCGAGTCCGAGTCGAGTCCGAGACCAGAGACGGTCGAGTCCGAGTCGAGACCGAGACCAGTGAGGGTTGATTACCTAATTTACTTTTATTTACTTAGAGAAATCCTTTTTTTATTTTACTGAATTTACTTAGAGTTTAAAAAATATGATCAGTTTAGGGTAAAAAGGCCACATAGTAGGTGGTGTTAAAAGTAATTTATTGCAATTTGTCATGCGCAGTTGCGCACTAGAAAATCACCAATCACTGGGCATGTCAATCAATTTAAAGAAATATTTTATTAACGTACATTAATAATCATGAAAAATATTTTTAATTGAACTCGAGTGGACTCGGGAATAATTCCGAGTCCTAAAAAAAAAATGTTCGAGTACGAGTCAATTCCGAGTCCAAATGCACACGAGTCCATGACAAGACCAAGACCATTAAAATATGGTCTCGAGACCGAGTCCGAGTCTCGAGTACTACAACACTGATTGATAATAAATTAAATGTTTCTTGAGCATCAAATCATCATTTTAGAGTGATTTCTGAAGGATCATGTGACACTGAAGACTGGAGTAATGATGAGTAATGATTACTTGTACTGGTTACCCAGTACAAGTAATCAGATTACTTTTTCAAGTAACTAGTAAAGTAATACATTATGTTTGAAGTTACAACAAAATATTGGAGTTACTTTTACAAATAATTACTGTAGATCTAGACTAAATGTGAGCATTTACTCATCTCAGTGGCACACAAACATTCAGTATTCCTCAAAATGAATAAAAACACTGAAATGGAAACTCAGAATATTAATAAAACCTGCAATAATTAAATGTTGAATTACACAAATACACTTTATGTATTTAATCTCACTTTATTAGGGCCCGAGCACTAACAGTGCGAGGACCCTATTGAAACTGTTAGGATTATTATTATTTTTTTTTTTTATTTATTTTTTTTTTTTTTCTGCAAAGTAAGTGCCATTTTCGGGGCCGCAACATGCTCAAAAACTCACCAAATTTGGCACGCATGTCAGGACTGGTGAAAAATTTCGTATTTTGTGGGTTTCACAGATGGGCGGGGCAAAATGGCACGCTAGCGCCACCTAGAAAATTGGAATAAATTAGCCCCTCGTCCACGTTCAACCTACATGCACGAAATTTGGTGGGGACGTGTATCATATCAAGACGCACAAAAAAGCCTCAAGAACCCATACCCTAAACTCGACAGGAGGTCCGCCATTTTGAATTTGGCGGCCATTTTTGGACGATTTACAGACTCCGTACTTTAACTAACTCCTCCTAGGGATTTAGTCGGATCGACTTAAAATTTCTGCTGTGCCTTCTAAAGGCATTGACGATGTAAAGTTGTGCTATCTGCGCGTTTTCGTCGATGGGCGTGTCCGTGGCGTCGAAGATTCGCCATGAAACAGGAAGTTGTAGTAACTTGGCTGTAAATGCCCAGATCTGCACGAAATTTTACACATTTGACAAGAGTCCCGCCCTGAACAAATCTACATGCCGACATTCACCCACAGTCATAGCGCCACCTGCTGGCAACAGGAAGTGTCCTTTAACGAAGCAGCCCCCGCCGCTTGTTTGACCGACATGTACGAAATTTCTGTGGTACATCTACCATGACCAGACGCACAAAAAAGCCTCAAGAACCCATAACCTAAACTCGACAGGAAGTCCGCCATTTTGAATTCGGCGACCGATTTGGGACGATTTACACACTCCGTACTTTAACGAACTCCTCCTAGGGATTTAGTCGGATCAACTTAAAATTTCTGCTGTACCTTCTAAAGGCATTGACGATGTAAAGTTGTGCTATCTGCGCGTTTTCGTCGATGGGCGTGTCCGTGGCGTCGATGATTCGCCATGAAACAGGAAGTTGTAGTAACTTGGCTGTAAATGCCCAGATCTGCACGAAATTTGACACATTTTACAAGAGTCCCACCCTGAACAAATCTACATGCCGACATTCACCCACAGTCATAGCGCCACCTGCTGGCAACAGGAAGTGACATTTAACGAAGCAGCCCCCGCCGCTTGTTTGACCGACATGTACGAAATTTCTGTGGTACATCTACCATGACCATACGTACAAAAAAGCCTCAAGAACCCATACCCTAAACTCGACAGGAAGTCAGCCATTTCTAATTTTACCGCCATTTTTGGATGATTTACTCATTACGTACTTTAACTAACTCCTCCTAGGGCTTTAGTCGGATCGCCTTCAAATTTCTGCTGTGCCTTCTAAAGGCATTGACGATGAAAAGTTGTGCTATCTGCGCGTTTTCGTCGATGGGCGTGTCCGTGGCGTCGATGATTCGCCATGAAACAGGAAGTTGTAGTAACTTGGCTGTAAATGCCCAGATCTGCACGAAATTTGACACATTTGACAAGAGTCCCGCCCTGATCAAATCTACATGCCGACATTCACCCACAGTCATAGCGCCACCTGCTGGCAACAGGAAGTGGCCTTTAACGAAGCAGTGTGGCAAATGCACAGCCGCACTGGCTGAGCTGCAGAAAATGAAACGCGGCCGCCTCAGACCCCGACGTGCTACAGGTGCGAGGGCCCGCCCATCGCTGCTTGCAGCTTTAATTATCAATGTCTTTGCTGCTGACCTTCGATCTAATAAGCCAAATGACTTTAGATAAACGTCACATTTGTTTTTTTGGGGGGGTTTTTTAATGCTGAAGGGAGAGTGTTGAACTGTCGTCTCCTGAGTCCGATTCTTCTGTGATCCAGACTGGCAGAACAGTTGAAAGGTTTGAGCGGCGCCCTCTACTGTACAGGCCTGAATTTATTCATTTCTATTTTGGAGCGAAAAGATTTTCACATCTGCCAAAAATTAGGGCTGTCAAAAATATGAGAAAAAAATAAAAGCTGTCCAAAATAAAAGTTTGTGTTTACATGATGTATGTGGATGCACTCTGTATAATTATTTATATATATATATATATATATATATATACACACACATCCTTGTAAATATGTTAATGTATATAATGTATATAGATTTATATATCATTTATATTACGTATAAATATAAATATTTTATATATAAATCATATTTTTTTCTTAAATATACATGCATGTGTGTGTATTTATTTATATGTAAAATAATTATACACAGTGCACCCACATATATTATGTAAACACAAATTTTTATTTTGGGTGCGATAAATCGCGATGAATCGTTTGACGGCCCTAGCAAAGAATGACTTTTTTTTGTTATTAAAAAACAAACAAGCAAGCCCAGCTTAGATAAGAAAAATGTATGCAAAAGTAACAACACTTTACTTTCTATAAAAAGTCACTAAGTGACGCTATTAGTTACTTTTTAGAGAGTAATGCAATATTGTAACATTACTTTTAAGTATTTAGTTATTTACATTTTAAAATATATTCAAATAGAGAGCCGTTTTACTGTATTTTTCATTTATATATATATATATATGTGTGTGTGTGTGTCTTTTTTTGTATGTATATATATATATATATATATATATATATATATATATATTATATAATCTTCTTTGTCACATCTGGTTCATTCATCATACTGGCAGGTCAAGTCAAGCACTTTGCATTGTGGGACACTTTGCTCTGGTTGTGTAACTGCAAATGTATTTGGTCATCTGGGAATTCTGTGAAACATTTACATACTGTGCATGATATATACACACAGCATTATTATTAGTATGACCCCCCCCCCACACACACACACACACACATAATTAGCAAACACTATTTTAACAAACAATAACATAAAGAGCTGCAGTGTGTGTGAAGCGTTCAGAAGCTGCTGATGCCGGTGTCGTTGGAGTCTCAGTCTCTGATGTGTGTGTGTGTGTGTGTCTCAGAGCTGGAGAAGGAGGACAGCGGCGGGGAGATGTCTGTTCCCAGCAGCCCTCAGAACGAGGCCATCCAGCACAGCTCCATCAGCACATCCAACGGCATCAGCTCGAGCACGGCCCTGGGACCCGGACCCGCCCTGGGCCCGCCAGCAGAACACAGCACAGAGGAGGACGAGGACGAGGAGGAGGAGGAGGAGTCTTCCTCACACGCACAGTCTTCTGGGAGCTGATCAGGCCTCCGCTCGCTCACTTCAGTCCTGGCAGCCATGTTGAAATGAGCCTCTGTTTTCATTTCAGCTCTTTTCAATCCAGCGCATTTTTACAAAGAGTGAGTACGGAAAGCCCTTGGGAGGCTATGCAGGAACTCAACTGGTTATTGTTGTTTGTTTTGTTTTCTTTGGTGTATTTATTGAGTTAAACGTAAAGTGTCTTGGAAGGATCAAGATATCACGATAGCCCAAATGTGTCCGGGTTCATAGTGAAAGGAAATGGACTTACTGAAGCACTACCAGAGGCATAAAGTTAGAAGAATTGACCGCTTTAGTTTCATATTTACAAAGAGTGAGTACAGTAGTTGGGAAAGCCCTTGGGAGGCTATGCAGAAAACTGTACTGATTGTTTTATGTTTGTTTGTTTTTTCATGTGTGGCGTATTTAAGTTAAACGCAGATTGTGTTGGAAGGATCAAGTCGGAATGATTCACGACAGCCCAAAATGTGTCCGCATACATAATCCGCGTTTCCACTGCAGGAAGTTTCCCCAGGAACAAGGGACTTTGGGCTGGTACTCGGTGTGTTTCCACCGCAGGAACCAGGGTCTAAATGAAGTGTCCCTTGTCAACACTTGGTTAGGTTGCCAGGTTGAAAGATCAGGCAACTGGTCAACATTAGAGAAACATATTGGTCCGATTATTCATAAAGGAGTTAGGGCCATGCAAATTACGGAGTTTCCCGGGAGAAATAACATACTGAGAGGGGTCCGGGATATAGGGCTAAAAAAACGGGAGAAACCCGGGAAAAACGGGAGTGGTCCCCGTCCGAAAGTCCCTGCTTGTGAGTTCAGGAACTTTCAGGGGTGGGACTTGGGTGCTGGACATGCTGATTGGTCGAGTTCATGCCGCATTTTGATTGGTTGACTCCATGCAGCATTTTGTTTCATCCACCAGTAACAAAACAGTCACAGTTATTTACTATTCGAGTCAACAATGGAGTTTAAAAAATACAACCGATGGACCGACGACGAGTCTCAGGCTTTATTAAGCTTAAAGGAGAACTCCAGCGAACAATGAACCTTTGGTCTAATAAAACATCGGTACATAGTCAACCGTTCTCTGAGTTTTGTTTTCATGATAATCGAATGTAAAGTGTTTTATCTCTAAAAACTGTTTAGCATATAATGCTAGTACTGGGGGCATTGACTAAGTAAAAAGAAATGGCTAGTTTATACCACTAACAAGGCTCAAAATAGCCCCACACTAACGCAGTAACATAATGAGGCTCCCTACATGCAAAACGAAGCATTGAGAACTTTGTAAGTGTACAGACCGTTTAATAAGAAGATACTTTATGAAGACAGTCCACTTCGTGTATACAGGCAGGAGCCATCTTTGAAAAACAGACTCGACAAGTCGAACCATGAACGACGTGCCAACTTGCCAAGTGAGGTGAGCTGTATGAAGTTCAGCAAACTTCTGAACTGTATGAACGGCGTTCGTGGTTTGACTTGTCGAGTCTGTTTTTCAAAGATGGCTCCTGCCTGTATACACGAAGTGGACTGTCTTCATAAAGTATCTTCTTATTAAACGGTCTGTACACTTACAAAGTTCCCAATGCTTCGTTTTGCATGTATGGACCCTCATTATGTTACTGCGTTAGTGTGGGGCTATTTTGAGCCTTGTTAGTGGTATAAACTAGCGATTTCTTTTTACTTAGTCAATCCCCCCAGTACTAGCGTTATACGCTAAACAGTTTTTAGAGATAAAACTCTTTACATTCGATTATCATGAAAACAAAACTCAGAGAACGATTGACTATGTACCGATGTTTTATTAGACCAAAGGTTCATTGTTCGCCGGAGTTCTCCTTTAAAGGGATACTTCACCTCTGGAAAAATTAATGTGTATTTAAAATGGCTCATTTATGTAAAAGAAATGTCAAATTAGTTTTGAATTTGGAGCTTTCTAGACTGAGAAAAAACAGAAAATGTTTCGCTGCGCTAGGAGGCCACGCCTACCGTTTACGCGAGTCATGTTTACTGTGGCGAGTGGGACGAGAGTTAGGGCCTCTGGACAACATCCTCCGATGACGCAAAATGGCGATTTTTGGATGATCGAAGGATTTTTTCCAGACAAAAATTAAATAAATCTCTCGTCTCATGGGGATTTGAGGGTGGAAAGCACGGCAAATACTACAGGTTTCCTACTAATACAAAGCTTAGTATCCCTTTAAATTCAGTAAAGTAACTGTAAAGTAGCGCACATTGCCTAATCTTCACGTTACTGTAACCACGGTGGAGACATAGACAGCAACGGGTCAGGGGGAAAAAGTTCCTGGGCAAATTATTCCAGATAATTTCGGTGGAAACGTGGCTAACTATAGGAAATAGACTTACTGAAGCACTATCAGAGGCGTGAAGCTGGAGGAACTGGCCACTTTCATTTCTTTGCCTTTTATATTTTGCACATAAGGAGAGTGGAGTTTTTTAAATGCTCGTTGTTTAAGCGGTTCCAGCAGGTTTTAGCTGTAGCTTTAAATCAAATCTTAAACTGATTGTCCGTCTTCTAGAAATAGTGACGTGTCGTTGTGTGAATTTTATTTTAGATGTTTTTGGCATGTTAAAGGAAGTCATTGGGAAGATGTTCCCTGGCCAGTGATTGTAGGACAGCATTATTCACAATGCAGGTTACTCATTTCTCATTAAAATTACAAGTTTCTTTTGCAATTAAAATTTAATTAGGGGAATTTAGTGACGTAGACTTTGCTGAAAGCTTCCCATGCACTTATTTTGATAAGAAACTTTATGCTTTTTGTAAGATTTCTTTCCCGCTGACATTTGTATTTGTGGCACACATTGAGAAAAGTCATTAGTTTGTTCACTTTAGTTGTCTTTCTGATTACAGTGTAATTAAGGAAGCACTGTATATGCCGTTATGATGAAATCATTGTAAGTGATCTCTACTGGCACTAGGTTTGTCTTGTACGGAGGCGTATTGCATTCACTTGAAGAAAAAAAATCTGCTCTGTTTTTCTGAATTAACGAGTTAATTTTTAATGG
Organism: Pimephales promelas; assembly: GCF_016745375.1. The sequence continues at coordinate 1,110,501 of NW_024121488.1, forward strand.
AATTTTTTTTTTTGTTTTGCTCTGTTTTTCTGAATTAATGAGTTAATTTTTAATGGATTTTTTTTTTTTGCTCTGTTTTTCTGAATTAATGAGTTAATTCAGAAAAACAGCAAAAATAAATTTTCTCATGAAAAATTAACTCATTAATTCAGAAAAACAGAGCAAAAACTTTTTTTCTCAAGAAAAACTAACTCATTAATTCAGAAAAACAGAGCAATTTTTTTTTCTCATGAAAAATTAACTCGTTAATTCAGAAAAACAGAGCAAAAACTTTTTTTCTCATGAAAAATTAACTCATTAATTCAGAAAAACAGAGCAAAACATTTTTTCTCATGAAAAATTAACTCATTAATTCAGAAAAACAGAGTAGATTTTTTTCTTCAAGTGAATGCAATACGCCTCCGTAGTCTTGGGATCATGACAACACGATTTTAAAAACCACCTGATCAAACATTTAACTAAGAACTAAGGCTTTATTTTCCAACCGTTAAGCAATTCTGTCAACTGAAAATAAACTGGAGCTGCTCTTCAAAAGAAACAATGACAGATATAAAACTCTCTAGTCTTTAAGGTCAAAAAGTTATGCTTAGTGACAATTACTAAGGAATAGATGAACTTATTATTATCACTTTGTGTCCTCTTCTCTCTTTAAATCTATTGGCTTACTACTGTGTAGTTCTACAAGCATCCTGTTTTGCTTTTAAATAACTTGATTTTTGTTTATAAGGTACATTTGTATGACAGTTGTTGCGTGCTTACATGCATGACTGAATTCTCTAAGAGAATTAGACCAATGTTTTTCAACCATGTCTCTGTTGGGTTGTTGCCGTCGAACATCTTGTTACTCTTAGATTTTCAGCCAGGAAATGGCAGCTTTACAATGGGGGGGGGTTTGTTCTTATTTACTGGGTCCACTTTGGATAAAGGATGTGATAATTATTGTGTTTGCGGTCAACTTGTAACTCGTGAAAGTTATGTATAAATTATAATTAATAAAATGTTGTAATAAATCTTTTATTAGCTCTTTAAAGCCATTTAAAGCCTCAGTCATTATAAAGATCGGCATTGAGTGAAACAATGGATTTTTTATTGTCTTGTATCTAGGTTTTTGTTGTATGCATGTATGATATTTTGCTTTGTAAACTCTGCCATCTTGTGGAGAAACCTGGAAAATTCAACTCAACATTATATTGTCACAGCATGGCAAAACATGAACAATCAGGTATGTTGAAGTAGCTGTTGATTTGTGGGCATTTCATTTGATTTATGGGCATATTTGCTTCTTCATTTCAGGATTTTACAAAGTGGGGAAAAAGGGAATACCTTCCCTGTAATCAATGCAATTTCCAAACTATATGGCAGCCTGAGTTCACAGTAAATAAGAAAAGAAAAAAAAAACATTAACTGCTCAACAACGGGTATAAAAAGCCCTACTAATGAAACAAGCCTACATTAAAGGAGTAGTTCACTTTTAAAAAACGTTTGCAGATAATTTACTCAACCCCATGTCATCCAATATGTCCATGTCTTTCATTCTTCAGTCGAAAAGAAATTAAGGTTTTTGATGAAAACATTCCAGGTATTTTCTCCATATAATGGACTTCAATGGAAACTAAACGGTTCAAGGTCCAAAAGACAGTTTCAGTGCAAACTGTTCAAAGGGCTTTAAACGATTCCAGACGATGAATAAGGGTCTTATCAAGCGAAACGATCGCTCATTTAATAAATAAATAACAAATTTTAAGTTTTATAAGCACAAATGCTCGCCTTGCTGAAGATATACGAAAGCCTTACGGGGTTGGAACAACTTGAGGTTGAGTAAAAAAATGGTAAGCCGTCCTCAGGATGAGACGTTAAACCGAGGTCCTGACTCTCTGTGGTCATTAAAAATCCCAGGATGTTTTTAGAAAAAGAGTAGGGGTGTAACCCCGGCATCCTGGCCAAATTAGCCCACTGGACTCTGTCCATCATGGCCAACTATTCATCCACATACACTGATTGGCTTCATCACTGTCTCCTGTCCACCAGTAAGCTGGTGTTTGGTGGGCGTTCTGGCGCAATATGGCTGCCGTCGCATCATCCAGGTGATGCTGCATGTTGGTGGTGGTTGAGGAGATTCCCCCTTCAATGTAAAGTGCTTTGAGTGCAGAGAAAAGCACTATATAAATGTAATGATTTAAAATTAATTACTGACATAATGTTAATTTTTGGGTGAATTATCACTTTAAAGGGTTAGTTCACCCAAAAATGAAAATTAAGTCATTAATTACTCACCCCCATGCTGTACCAACCCCGTAAGACCTTCGTTCGTCTTCGGAACACAAATGAAGATATTTTTGATAAAATTTGAGAGCTGTATAACTACCACATTGGCTCCTAAGGGAATGACTCTTGACGGCCCAGAAAGTCAATGAAGAAAATGTTTAAATATCCCATGTGACTACCGTGGCTCAACTATATGTTTATCAAGCGACGAGAATACTTTTTGTGCAAAAAAACAAACAAAAATAACGACTTTATTCGACTATTCCTTTTCTTCCTTGTTGGCCTGAAACGAGACTTCAATACGATTTCCACGACGCATTCGCAAGAACTGAACCGAAGTAGTTGAAGGAGATCGCAATTCTCGCGCATGCGTCGTGGAAATCGTGGCGACTGTCCACCATATTCATCACCATTTCAGTGTCTTTAAGTTTCTCTTGGGGTCCTCCTCCCGTTTTTGGATATTTCCTCTTAAATACTCTTTTTTTTGGCATTTTGTACTATGTTTTTGTATCTTTTCTGTACGTCTTTAACGCTCCGCTCAACGGTCGAATTTCCCAAGTAAAATGTCCTTGTAACTGTTATACTCCTCCAACAAACACATTTTCCTCAGGGGTAAACTGCACTGAGTGGTTGAATGCGCTTTCTCGATCCGCCATGTTTTTTGTTTTGAAAAGTGTCTTATTTTACCCAGAATGCATTGCAATGTAGTCCTACTTAAGATAGTCAGAGTCTTCAGTGCTTTGTGCAGTGGTCTGATTTAGATGTCTATCTGAAATCTGACTATCTACTATATCTAAGCCATAGTCAAAGCCTATCTTTCCTGCCATGAAGGAAACCAAGGTAGGTGGAGAAATGATATCCAACAATACCAAAGACTGTATTGCCAGCATGATAACTTTGGGCTTGCTACACAAGAGATCGTTTCAAATGTAGCTAAAAGCTGAAGCTGAGGATGATAAGGGGAGCATGCGGAGTGCTTAGTTCCCTTTCAATGTGGAGGAGTCCACGGTTCCACAATAAGGTCTTGTTGTCATTGCAAGACAGTGACTACCGATGGCTCCCTCACAGGATTGGGGGACTTTCTGAATGGTCGCCCAGCCCAGGGGGTCTGGGAAGGCCGGCATCTCCTTAACATTAATTGCCTGGAGATGAAGTCTGTATTTCTGTCTCCCAGGTACTTCCTTCTAGACCTGAGGGTCTACAACATGTTGGTGTGGACAGACAACATGTCAGTAGTCTCTTACATAAATCATCAGGGTGGATTGCATTCACACACCCTGTTCAGATTGGTGCAGCAGATCCAGAGAGCAGTCTCAATTCCAGGGCATTCAAATATGGGAGCAATCATCTGGCCGAGGCAGAGGCTGCACCCCAAGGTAGAGGTTCAACAGAGCGGAAGTGGATGTTTTCGCCTCAGAAGAGTCGACCCACTGTACCTTCTGGTTCCCCCTCACACCTCTATGTCTGTACACTTTCCCCCTGATCATCAGGCCTGAATGTGGTTCTTGGACCTAATATCTCTCCTGGAAGACTCTACGTGGAGATTAAGATGATATTTCACCCCAAGCCCGAGATGTGGAAGCTGTTGGTCTGGTCCTTGAGGTGTCAGGTCCTGAGGATTTGTGTTAACCGCTCAGGCTTGTGGAGTTAATCCGATTAATAACCGGTCTGTGGCTTTGGAGGTTCCCCATCTCCAAGCCGCTTCTGTCCCACTGGATTGTTGATGCAATTTATCTCGCCAATGAGGCTTGTGGATTGTCTTCACCTCTAGGCGTCAGAGCCCACTCCACTAGGAGTGTGGATTCTTCTAAGGCACTAAAGTTGATGACAAACAGGGGAACTTTTTTGAGCAGTGTTGCTAAGCAATGTTGCTTGGGCACTTTTCCATTGAGAATGGGCAACAAATTTCTATCTGCATACTTTAGATCGGTCGTGAACCCTGTGTCTCACCTGGTTGCCCGTTGATGGTAAAGTTACTTAGAGTCATTATAATGTCTGTTAGAGGACCATTACAATAAAGAGTTTGCAGATATTAAGCAGACAGTCTACTAATACTCTGATAGTTGACATGAAGTTCCTCAATTACCCCTTTTCCACCAAAAAAGAACTGGTTCGGAACTGGTGCTGGTTCAAAGTTGGTTCGGAGTTGGTTCAACTTGCGAACCGCTTCAGAACCTATTTGTTTTTCCACTGACTAGTGCGCCCAGGGAACGACGTCGTTACGTCACTGTGTACGTCACCATAAGTCTTAGCTAGAAACACTTGCAAATACAACATTACTTTTGGATTATCTCTTAACTCGTATACCAAGAAAGCTTTAAAAACAATTGAAATATGTAAGTATTTTAATCTTTTCGTTTGATATGTAATTTTTTCTGATAAGTTACGTACCCCTGTAATTGTGTCTTTTTTAATTTCCATTTATTTGTTCTATATTGTGACTTTTCTTCTTTGCTTATAATGTCTTCAATAAAAAAAATTACAAAAATAGAAACGCTTGCGTTAACTTCAAGCATAACAATTACAAAGGCGGACTGGCCGAGAACTGTTTCTTTGGCTGTCGAAACACAAAGAACTGGTTCGCGCGCAGTCACCGGCTCCGAACCGGCTCTCAAAATACTTTGGTGGAAAAGGGGCTATAGTCAACAGAGTGTTCAAAAGGGACGATCAAAATAAAGTGTTCCCGAAAAAAAGAAAAAAAAAAAGAAATCACAATCCATTGGTCTGTCATTTTTTCACTTTGCTCACGAGCATGCTTCGCCTCTAGGCATCAAGTATACTATACTGGGTGCATGGTTTCTTTTTAGGTGTTAGCTAAAAGCTGCACCCTAATGAGATGTTGTGCTGCCGCTGCGGCAGGCTGGTCCATTTCTTATACGTTTATTGATTTTATAGAAAGATATTCCAGTACCCGAATCCTTCAAAAAGTTAACAGCTTTATGCGTACTTATACTTCACAACATAATTTGCCGAATATCATCCAGTCTTTGAAATTCAAAGATTCTCGGTGAAAGAAGATAAAGAAGATTCTGTATACTTTTATAATCAAATTAACTTCCTTTTTAGCCTTTTGAGTTGCGCAGAATGCTTTGCCTCTGTGCAAGATTGTGCCCTTTAAGTCTTTAAAATTCAGTTTACCTGTGGGACTGACTGTGCTTCATCTTTGGATAGTGGGGCCTACTCCACCTGGTTAATAGGCCTAATACTATATAGGTTTGTGTTGTGGCAGGCTGACCCTTTCCACCCATATTCATGGGTATTTATTGTTGAACTGGGTTGTCCCAAGGCTTAGACTCATTTGGGTTAATCCATTCCTTAGACCAGGAATGGGCAACTTCAGACCTGGAGGGCCACTGTCCTACAGAGTTTAGCTCCAACCCCGAAAATTAGCTTGTTCAGATGTGTTTGATTAGGGTTGAAGCAACTCTGTACACTCTCAGAAAAAAATGTACAAAAGCTGTCACTGGGGCTGTACCTTTTAAAAAGGTAAACGTTTGTCCATTCTAGGTGCTAATATGTACATTTCAGGTGCTAATATGGACATTTTATGTACCAATATATGCATTTCAGGTGCTATTATGTACATTTCAGCTGCTAATATGTGCATTTCAGGAGCTAATGTCTATTTTAGGTCCTAATGTGTATGTTTTAGGTGCTAATATGTACATTTTAGGTGCTAATTTGTACATTTTAGGTGCTAATATGTTCATTTTACGTCCTAATATGTACATTTTAGGTGTTAATATGTACATTTTAGGTGCTAATATGTACACTAAGGTACCAATATGCAGCCTTTGGGTACAAAAGTGTACCTTTTTAAAAGGTACAGCCCCAGTGACGGCTTTTGTACCTTTTTTTCTGAGAGTAGGACAATGGCCCTCCAGGACTGAAGTTGCCGATCCCTGCCTTAAACCAAAGGGTTTGTGCTTGTGTATACTTCACCTTCAACCTCGTTGGTCAGGCTTTTTTTCCCTCAGTATGGCGATATGGGTATAAATGTTCCTATAGCATCGACGTCATGATGCAGTGTTCAGTTCCACTCGAAAGGGAACGCCTCAGGTTATGTATGTAGCCCTGTCACTGAGAGAGGAACGAGACTCTCCGTCACTTTGCCATAGATCACACAATGCCTGAAAACATCCTTCAAGAAATTATAATATGGTGGCATGCATCTATTTAGATGGGGTGGTGATGGCGCAGTGGATAAGACACATGCCTTTGGTGTGAGAGACCCGGGTTCGAATCGCCTGTGAGACACCAATGTGTCCCTGGACAAGACACTTAACCCCTAGTTGCTCCAGAGGCGTGCGACCTCCGACATGTATAGCAATTGTAAGTCGCTTTAGATAAAAGCGTCAGCTAAATGAATAAATGTAAATTTATGGTCTCGGTGATGCGAACAGCTATGTCACCTGACCATGCTGTAGGCCAATAGAATTGGCGTGTTTTCACACGTCCATCAGACACCAGCTCACACAACATCTCTTTCCCCTCTCAGGGAACCCCCTTACATACATAACCTCAGAGCTATATAGAATTAATTTATTATGGTGTAGTTTATATTATCGTAATTACCAATTCAAAAGATCAATTCTTTGTCAAATCGGACATTTTTAGTCAGGAGTGATGCTGCTCCCGCTTTTACCTGGTATTGTCGTATCAATATTTTGTCAATATTGTCGTATTGTCGCACCTCACTGGGTGTGTTAACTATTGCTCACACATCCTATTGTTTTCTCAAGCATGAGCTTTAGCCTGACAAGACTGAGAGGAACTAAACAGAGTGTGGATGCACTGACCTTTCAGTGTTTCTGGACGAGTGCATCTTCAGTTTGTTGAGAATCTGCCCAGTCACTGTTGTACATGTCAAACCAAATCATTTTAGCTGAGTCACCAGCACCTTTATATTTACCACACTCGTTTTAAACCGAATCATTTAAGGACATAAACTTGCAACACTCCTGGTAAAAATTGCATTGTGTTTCCAACTATTCATTTATTTTGTAAATGACATAATTATTTAACATCAGGTAAATTAAATAAGGGTTCTTAACGTGAAACCAAGCAATTTTCAAATCCTTGTTCAAAAATAACCATTACTTCAGCCTACACACTCGGCACGCCTCACACCTCTTCTTGTATTCAGAAGACTCTTTAGGATATTTACTTTTATTCAACGGCAGGAAACGAGAGCCGAACAATAAATGCAGTGTCAGGGGCTCAGGTCCTCTGAGCATAACCACTGGGTGGCTATTGTCTGAACTTCCTGTTAACGTGTGTATAATACACACTTAAACTCCTGTCGGTTCAGGGCGACACGGCCATCTGGGAAACATATTGGAGAGTTTGTGCTTTAAACCAATGCAAGAAATAAGCTTTTGCAGAGCTTCAAATGCTTTGCATTGTTTGGGGAAAAGTACTAAGAGTACTTATTTTATAAAAGTGTTCTGTCAAAATTGTGTAAAATATAAACCAAATTAAAAATAAAAATAAACACTGTAATAAAATATTGTTGGTTTAACTTAAAAAATTAAGTAATCTGGCTGCCTTAAAAATTTAAGTTCATTGGAATGGAAAAATTGAGTTAATACAATGAAGGTGATTGATATAATCATCAGAAACTTAAAAAATTATGTTAACTGAACTACATAAAATATTTAAGTTGATTTGACAAAAGAAATGATTGTTGTGATTACAAATCATGAAAATATTTTTTTTTATAGTGATGAATTTTTTTTTTTACTTTGGCATTGTTTTAACCATTTTGCACTACAACAACTATAAAATTAAGCTCATATCTGCATGCCTCATATTAAATATTTGCAAGTTGTGGCATCTAATGCCAGTGTTCCTGCTTTTTAACTGTGGCACACCTGTACTGTTGAATACAACATGGTTAAAAAGTAAGTGATTGTAAAGTACGTTTTTGTCACTGAATGTGATAAGATAATGAAAGACAGGGTGGCACAAAAAAACCCAAGAAAAAGACAGCATATCACAAAAAAAGAAAATAATAGAGCAGTGTCAGGATCACAAACAAATTACTTTTTTAAACAGGTTTTTAAAAGATAGCATAGCAAATATAAAAACCCATAGGAAAACGCTTGAGGAAACCAGCTACTCTTCCAGGTTATGGCATTAAGTCTTCAGAAGAGCAAATTCAATTCAATATTCAACAAAATCAGAAGAAGTTAATCCAGACATCATTTATTCGCCTTTTTGTACTAAATTTATCAATATGGAATGAAATTATGACTACCATTTTCCAAATCCAAATTACTTGTCCTGTAAGGATGCAGCTTGAGTCTTTCCCAACACCTTGGGCTGAAAGCAGGGAAACACCTTGGACACGTGGCCAGTCCATCACAGGGCTCTCACACACACACTCACACTTTGGACAGTTTAGGGTCTCCAGTTCACCTATCCTGTTCACTATCTTTGGACGCTAACATGGGTTAAACATGCGAACTCCACACAAAAGGCCTCCATGGCTCCTGGACTCAAACTGCTGCGCTGAGCCGTCACAATGAATCATATTTTTCACAATTTGTCGTCAATTTTTCACATTTCAACTTTCAACAATATGCTCAAGTCTAAATATTAGATCGGAATCGATTTAACATGGAATAGAGTCGATTCAACATTTCTCTAGCTGAGGATGTGATCGTTGTTGCCATGTTGCATATCACTTGTTGCCAAAAATATGATGCTTTTATCTGTTATTTATTTGCATTGTACTGTGATTTTCCAGTCAAATTAGGGAAAATTAGGGAAAAAAGATGTGTCGAATTGTCATATTATAACACGTAAAAACTCACACACACTGCATCATCATGTCGCCACAGAGAGGGGGTCTCCATGGTAACGCGCCATGAAGAGGCTGCAGTCCCCGAGGAAGAGCGTCCGCGCGCGCGCACGTGTGTATGTGTGTGTGGATCTGGTCATGTGGTCTCACAAGATGGCGACTCCAGTGCTGGGATGTGAGGAGTGAATCAGACCTGCAGTAAAACACACCGCGCTCATCACAACTGCTGCTCACACACACCCGATCATCTCTCCTCACACAACACACTCATTCTCCAGTGTTCGCTGTTGGATTCGCTGGGATTTAAAGTTTAGCTCGGCAACATCGCTAATGTAGGATTCCTAGACTGGACAATTCATCAAAACCCCATCGCCTTCACAATATAAATCATACAGTCAGAGTCGTTCCTTGTGAAATAACTTTGGATGTGAGGAAATAAGGCAGATTGTGTGTGTGTGTTGTTCAAACCTTTGTCCATCTGGATCACTGACTGCAATGGCCATCCATGTGTTCGGTGAGTCGATCATATTTCATCGATTTTATTATGGTTCTTATGCCAACAGATCGCGTGTGTAATATGTGTGAAAGCAAACACACACATGGGTTTGACAGATTTCCCTTTGGGCCCGTGATGTTGTGCTTCATAACATTTTATTGTATATTTTTTTCAGTGATAGTAACATCTGTTTATTTGCATTGTTGCGTGCAGATGAGCAAGTCACAATGAATGAGATCATGCGGTCAAAATAAGTTTGACTTCACCCTGCAGTTTGCCATTGTTCTGATGATATTGAAGCAGATCAGGTTATTCTTATCTTTTGTTTGTCTTCATTTGCTTTGTTGAAGTAGTCAGTATCTTCCTTCATATAGCAACAGGTTAATAGCGTTGAACCAGAATGGAAAAAAACACATGTTGACATGTTCTGACTTTATCTAAAATATTTTAATCATAAATTAATATGCAAGATGTTTATGAGCTCATATTGATTATTGGACTATAGAATAAGCGCTTTATAAATTTAATCAAGAATAATGTCACTGCAGGACCATGAACTTGTGAACAAAAGGTTATTCAAATGAGTGAATAACAACCATCTAAATGCACACTTGATATACATGTGAACCTAAAACCTGAATTTTATTCAAAACAAGCTCTTGGACATGTTGTATATCAGGATATGGCCTCAAACACTTGTTGACATTATGGAGAAAAAAAACGGGGACGAGGAAACATTTTTCTATTAATATGTAATGCTGAATCATATGCAGTCTAGTGTGTGACTGCTAGAAGAAGATAAAAAAAATATCCTTGCCCTCAAGTCATCCTAGGTGTTTATGACTTTCTTCTTTCAGACGAGTACAATCAGAGTTATTAATAAACAACCTGATGCTTCCAATAATGGCAGTGAAATGCACCTTACATTTTGAAACCCAAAAACACACATCCATCTATCATAAAAATAATCTGTATGGCTCCATAGGTTAATAAAGCCCTTCTGAAGTGAAGACAAATATCCATCCATATTTATAACTCTAACTCATAAACTATAATCACTGGCTTTTGGTAACGGCCGTTTGCAAGTCGAGTTCCGCTGACCCGACGCATGACGAGTGACCTCTGACCCGACACATGATGAGTGACCTCTGACCCGACACATGACAAATGACCTCTGACCCGATGCATGACCCGGCGCATGACGAGTGACCTCTGACCTGACACATGAAGAGGGACCTCTGACCCGACACATGACGAGTTACCTCTGACCCGACGCATGACGAGTGACCTCTGACACGATGTATGACAAGTGACCTCTGACCCAACACATGACGAGTGACCTCTGACACGATGTATGACAAGTGACCTCTGACCCAACGCATGACGAATGACCTGACCCGACACATGACGAGTGACCTCTGACCCGACACATGACAAATGACCTCTGACCCGATGCATGACCCGGCGCATGACGAGTGACCTCTGACCCGACGCACGATGAGGGACTTCTGACCCGACGCATGACGAGTGACCTCTGACCCGACGCACGATGAGGGACTTCTGACCCGACGCATGACGAGTGACCTCTGACACGATGTATGACAAGTAGGGGTGTAACGGTACATGTATTCGTATTGAACCGTTTCGGTTCGAGGCTTCCGGTTCGGTACACATACAAACCGAACGAGTGCTTGGACCATTTTTCTTGCCGGCAAAATTCGTGCTGACGCGGCCAACACAACGTTGCGCAACATCAAATGGCAAGCGTGATGAAAGCAGAACGAAACTGCGCTCCTCGTTATGTGCTTCACGGATCGTTTATCAGTTCAGACCTGCAACATCTGTGCAGCGCGAGCCGATCTCGATCAAGCAACACTGTTACCACACCGCGCTAAGAGATCCGGTAAAGAAAACATTTGAATTCGCCACTGAGGTAATAACATCGCTGCGAGATCTAGTGAGAAGCATTCACATTTCTCCGTTATTAACCGTAGATCTCTATTAGATCAAACAGCGCTGTCATGGAAACCAGGAGAAACATTGTGCCGTGAATGAACTAGTAATACTTTACGTCCACAGACCAGCAACATTCACCATGGATTTAATATAGTAACACTAACTGGAACCAGTTTGGCTGGAATGGTGAAATGCTTTCAAGTATTTCACACATCTTTTTCCAGCACTTCAAAATTCAAATATTATATAAATAAATATATATTTAAATGTTATTTTTAATGTGATGACCAAAACATTATTTGTTTATCCTTCAAAGATGACCCCCATTTATAAACCTGAAAGTTTCAAGGTCTAGGAAAACTCACACTTATTTAAAAATATTTTTTCTTTAAACAAATAGGAAATTTCTCTGGCATTTCTTTCTTTTTGCTGTATCAAAAACGTACCGAACCGTGACTTTAAAACCGAGGTACGTACCGAACCGTGATTTTTGTGTACCGTTACACCCCTAATGACAAGTGACCTCTGACCCAACGCATGACGAATGACCTCTGACCCGACACATGATGAGTGACCTCTGACCAGACGCATGACGAGTGACCTCCGACCCAACGCATGACGAGTGACCTCTGACCCGACGCATGCCGAATGACCTCTGACCTGATGACTGACCTCTGACCCGACGCATGACGAGTGACCTCTGACCCGATGCATGACCCGACGCATGACGAGTGACCTCTGAACCGCCGCATGACGAGTGACCTCTGACCCGACGCATGACGAGGGACTTTTGACCCGACACATGACAAATGACCTCTGACCCGATGCATGACGAGTGACCTCTGACCCGACGCATGATGAGGGACCTCTGACCCGACACATGACGAGTTACCTCTGACCCGACGCATGACGAGCGACCTCTGACCCGACGCATGACGAGTGACCTCTGACACGATGTATGACAAGTAACCTCTGACCCAACACATGACGAATGACCTCTGACCCGACGCATGACGAGTGACCTCTGACCCGTCGCATGACGAGTGACCTCCGACCCAACACATGGCGAGTGACCTCTGACCCGATGCATGCTGAATGACCTCTGACCTGATGAGTGACCTCTGACCCGACGCATGATGAGGGACCTCTGACCCGATGCATGACCCAACGCATGACGAGTGACCTCTGAACCGACGCATGACGAGTGACCTCTGAACCGACGCATGATGAGTAACCTCTGAACCGACGCATGACGAGTGACCTCTGACCCGACGCATGACGAGGGACCTCTGACCCAACACATGACGAGTGACCTCTGACCCGACACATGACTAATGACCTCTGACCCGATGCATGACCCGGCGCATGGCGAGTGACCTCTGACCCGACGCATGACGAGGGACCTCTGACCCGACGCATGACGAGTGACCTCTGACACGATGTATGACAAGTGACCTCTGACCCGATGCATGACTCGACGCATGACGAGTGACCTCTGACCCGACACATGACGAGTGACCTCTGACCAACGCATGACGAGTGGCCTCTGACCCGACACATGACGAGTGACCTCTGACCGACGCATGACGAGTGGCCTCTGACCCGACACAAGACGTAATGAGGAACACGGAAGCGCAGAGGACAGAGTAAAACAAAACACCAGTCAAGAATTAAAAGTGTAAAACGAGAAAATATTTAAAGAGAAATGTGGGAGGAGCTTGAGTTTGTTGCCCAGTTCTATTTGTTTGAACATCCTACGCCATGCGTCAGGTCAGAGGTCACCCATCATGCATCGGGTCAGATGTCATGCGTCAGATCAGAGGTCACCCGTCATGCGTTGTTTCAGACGTCACCCGTGATGTGTCGGGTCAGAGGTCACCCCTCGTGGGTCGAGTCAGAGGTCACTCTTCCGCCAGAACTAGACTTGTGTACGACCGTAACCGGATTCTAGTTTATGAAGTTAGAAATATGGATGTTTTTCTTACAGAAATGCATGGCTTTGCTTCAGAAGGCCTATATTAAGTCGTATGGATTTATTTTATGATGGATGGGTCGTAGGTACCATTCACTCCCATTATACAGGTCCTATTTTCCATATGTAATGATAAAAATTAAACTTTCACATGTTTTAGAATCATTGCACACCAACTGAAATATTTCAGGTCTTTTATTGTGTTAATACTGATGATTTTGGCATACAGCTCATGAAAACCCAAAATTCATATCTCAAAAAATTTGCATATTTCATCCGACCAAGAAAAGAAGTGTTTTAATGCAAAAAAAAAAAAAAGTCAGCCTTCAAATAATTATGTTCAGTTATGCACTCAACACTTGGTCGGGAATCCTTTTGTAGAAATGACTGCTTCAGTGCGGCGTGGCATGGAGGCACTGCTGAGGTGTTATGGAGGCCCAGGATGCTTCGATAGCGGCCTTAAGCTCATCCAGAGTGTTGGGTCTCTCAACTGTCTGATAGGAATTTTGGGTTTTCATGAGCTGTATGCCAAAATCATCAGTATTAAAACAATAAAACACCTGAAATATTTCAGTTGGTGTGCAATGAATCTAAAATATATGAAATATTAAAATATTCTATTTTTTTTTTAGAAGGACCTGTAAGGCTTGGAAAAGAGCCAGGATATTTTTTTATTCTGGCTCTTCCAAATGCTTCAAACTTGGAAGTACCCTTTGTGATGAACATAATAGAACGTTTTTTTTTTCTTCTTTCTATTTTGGATGTTTCTGTGAAAGGAAGAGGAAGCTGTCAGAGGAGAGAGAGAGAGAGTGAGTTGTAATGGTTGTGGAGCGGGGCCAGTCGTGCTGTGAAGGGCCTCTATTGTTCATGAAGTGGGTCTTTACACGGTTTCCTGCTCGTGTTCATTAATCTTCTAATGAGCCCTCGGAAGAAGCATCTACATCTTGCTGTCAGCTCAACTGCAAATCCATTCAGAAACGCCACCAAAACCACATACTGTGCACAATGCCAGTCTCTTCTGTTTATCAAGGCTGCTTTTAATTATTTGATGGAAAATACAGTAAACCTGTAATATTGTGAAATAATATTATAATTTATTCCTGTGATCAAAGCTGAATGTTCAGCATCATTACTCTTCAGTCTTCAGTGTCACATGATCCTTCAGAAATAAAGTCTAATTATTAATGCTAATCAAACGACAAAAGAGAAAATCTCTCACTGCTCGTCTTAAGCGCTTTTGTAACTTTAGTAAGAATAAATGTGTATTTAATTAATACATTAATGACAATGCGTGTTTTTTTTTATACATTTGATTACTTTATACATTATATCCAGTATTTCTGGTTGTTTTTCAGGTAGCTCTGTTTAACTTGTGTCGATTGTAGTTTGTTTTCTTTGCTCTTTTTTATTTCTGTTTAGCTTGAGAGTTTTTTTAGGCTAGAATTAGTTTTTAAAAATCGTGATAAGAATGATGGATTTCAAAAATGTATTTAAAGCAAAAACAACTATATTGTGATGCATATCGTTATCTTGAAATAATAATATTACTCATATCCTGATATTTGTTTAGTCGTATCGCCCACCCCGAGAAACCCTGATACTTTATTTTCCAAGATTCTTTGATGAAAAGAAAGTTCAAACGAACTTCATTTATTTAAAATATACTAATTTTGTATCGTAATAAATGTCTTTACTGTCACTTTTGAATAATTTAATATGTCCTTGCTGAATAAAAGTTTTTTTTTTACCCCAAACATTTGAATGGTAGTGTATCTCAGTTTCCACAGAAATATTTCAACATTGATAATAATCAGAAATGTTTCTTGATCATCAAATCATCATATTAGAGTGATTTTTGAAAGATCATGTGACACTGGAGTAATGATGCTAGAAATACAGCTTTGATCACAGGAATAAATTACACTTTACTATATATTCACATAGAAAACAGCTGTTTAAAAAATGTAATAATATTCAATATCAAAGAAATGCAAAAAAAAAAAACCAAACACATTTATTCCTTTTGGCCAATATAATATAATATAATATATTTCCTCTGCCCTGCATTGTCAAATGAAATTAATAAATTTAGTTAAAAAACAAAATAATAAACTGCAACTTCGTCCTGTTGTCCAGCAGAAGGCAGTGTCACACCATCAACACACACACGTATGTGAGGCTCTTGTGAAATGTACTAATGATGTTTGCTTTGGCTTCTCGTGTCAGATCACTAATACATAGATAAAGATGTAAACATGAATTGCACTATCGTTTCTTTTAGGCTAAATGTCATTTTTTCATACGCGAGCACTTGTCTAACTGAATAATGTCTCTCTTTTCCTCTCAGATAACGATGAGTACAGACCTCCCGTGTGGAAATCCTATTGTAAGTGTACTTTATAATTCAGCGACATATAAAATTTTCTTTGCAGTAAGATCTCACAAGTTAACATAATTCTAGTTTTATCTGGAGAGTACAGCTAATGAAAAGTTATTTCAACTGTATTTTCAAGAAAACAAAACATACATAGATAGATACGTTATGTACGGAGCCCCTAAAGGGACATTTGAAAAAATATAATATAGACTTTAACGTGCGCACGAGAAACGTTAAAACTCTCGAGATACGTTTCTCGTGAGCACGTGGAAGTTTTGCAAAGGTCCGTTTAAAAGGAGTCCGTCGTTCGTGTAATTAATAACCGGTATATTCCCTTGTCCTGTGTGACTGTAATAGTGTACCAGCTCCAGCAGGAGGCGCCGCATCCACGCAGGGTCACGTGCACATCTGAGGTGAGTGTGTGTGAACATCGAGTCTAGAATCGCAATGCAACACAAATAGGCTCTGAAAATGAAAGGGTTTCAATGAATGTATAAATGTAAGACTTTTAAGCACACAAACATGACAGACAAAAACTTTTGAGTGGATTTGAGTGGGGTTTTGTGAGGCTCGAAGCTGGAGGAAGACACATTATTAATGTTTGCTCAGTTACAACCCTCAGTTCAGATAGTTTGTTGGTATTTCTGTGCATGGTATAAAAGGAGTATTATATAGGTCACCCATCTTCACTGAATTACTAATGCATGTGTTAATTGCACGAGGGTCTAGACTTCTGGTCCTCCAGAGGCGATATAAACAACACACCAGAGGAGAAGTGCGCCGCTCCATTACTCAGGCTGATATTAGTGGCAGTAATTAAGGATGCTGCTGTTGAATTATTCATCTGTATCATGAAAATCTTGTGTTTGTGCTGCGTTTAGAGACGGGGGTGAGACATTTAAACTCATTGGCCTGTCCCAACACTGTCTGCAGGGTTTCATGAACGGATGAACATTAATTATGAAATCTGATGGTCACTGTCAGCTGCTGTTTGGGAGCTTCTTTAATGATAATATTAGGAATTTATAATATGGTGGTGATCATATTGGTATTCATTTAATTAGGAATTAATTACTGCTTCTATCCTCATTTTTACCTTAAAATGAAACGCAAGCCATTGGAAAATAAAGCCTTTTTTTAGGACTTTTTTATTTATTTATTTATTTTTCCACAAAAATTTAACTTATTTATCCCCAGTAAAAAAAGCTGTAGCTCAATTATTGTTATTATTTAATTATTTAAATCAGCAGAAATTATAAGCAGCGCAACAAACACTGTGATGGTTCAATTCTTAAAATCAAAATTTTATTTAATATATTTATTTCATTTGTCTTTCAGAATTTAGAATTAAGTTAAAAAAGAGCTAGTTACATTTCACCCCAAAATGAAAAGAACAATAATTTGTACTTATTTTTTTTGTCTAAAAAAAATTTGTTGTTGCTTTGTGAAAATTTTCATGACAATAAATGCATTCATCCCCAGTAAAAGTACAAAAGTACAATGATTTTGTTTTACATTTATTGCATATTGGTATTCATTTAATTAAGAATTACGTTTTTATTAGGCCTGCACTGCTTCTATCCTCATTTTCACCTTAAAATGAAACCCAAGTAATTTGAAAATAAAGCCTATTTTAGGACTTATTTATTTATTTTTCCACAATTTATCCCCAGTAAAAATTACTGTAGCACAATTATTATTATTATTATTATTATTTAAATCAGCAGAAATTATAAGCAGCACTCTAATGGTTTAATACTTAAAATCAAAATTGTATTTAATATATTTATTTATTCATTCTTTCAGAATTTAGAATTAAGTTAAAAAAGAGCTATACATTTCACCCCAAAATGAAAAATTTTTACTTATTTTTTGCCTAAAAAAATGTTGCTGCTGCTTTGTGAAAATTTTCACGACAATAAATGCATTCATCCCCAGTAAAAATACAATAGTACAATGATTTTGTTTTACATTTATAGCATTAATGCAGTGATAGTTGAAATACTATTTATTCATTCATTCAGAATTCAGTTTGATTCTGCCCTTTTTTTTCTTTTGCATTGACATTATTTTCATATTAAACATTAATGACTGTAGTACAAATTATTTTTTTAATCAACATAAATTACAGGCTGCACAACAAATACCACAATGGTTTAACATTTAATTGTACTTATTTTTTTATATTGCATTGGTAAAAAAAAATCGTACAGATCATTAGGCTAAATTTTCTTTAAACAAAATGCAAAATTAATTTTGCAATGAAATATATCCTGGATATTTCTTGACAAGTTTCCCTATTTTTCTGCTCATCTACTGACTTTTACTCTTCTTCTACTCTTCACAAGCTTTTCTGTATTTGTTTTAAAAACAGGCAAACATAAGCGATCCCTCACGAGTGCTGAAGCACTACTAATAGTAGTTTTGGTGTGACTGTGTTTTATATATTTGTATGTTCTCATTGATCATAAAGAGCATGCTCCTCCAGAAAGCCATATGCTGTATTGCCTCTTAAAGCCGTGTGTGTTTTAATAAGATGTTGATCTGCTGAACACTGATGGTGTCTCCTGCTGTTCGCACAATTCAGCAGGTATTTTACACACACACCCCCTCTCAGCTGACTGGACGTCTTCTTAATTAATGCTGGATTAACATTAAACAGATGCACACTGCTCTTCATGTTTATCTCGAGGGCTTCTTAAGGATTCATTCTGGCCCGCTCCTCGCTCTGGGCTTCTGGCCATTATCTGCTCCTGTAAAGCGCATCAGTCCAGTGCGGGGCGGGGGGTTATTGTGCCAAGAGGTTTAACCCTGTCTAATCCCCTTCAAATGGCCCCACATTTATGTATTTTTTTGCATTCAGAACATGCAAATCAGTGAGCAGAGTCCTCACACACACTGTCCAGAGCTCAGCACACAACTCACAGGACACTTCAGAAAGCGTTCGGCTTTCCTTTTATCAGGAGTCATGATGACAGATAGTGCTTTTGCTTCAGGACTCTTACATTAGACATAAGTGGCGACCTCAGGGGCCTGTCTAATTTTAAACCCACAACCCGTACTTGTAATCTAGGTCATAATATATATTTTTTTCCTTGTGGTTTTTCACTGACTATGTTTACATGCAGCCAATAACCCGTTCAAAACCGGGATATTAGCCATAACCCGGTCATGTAAACACCGACAAAAACCCGAATATGCTCATATCCTGGATTTTAAAAACCGGGATATTATACCTGGGGTATCCCTTTTCTAACCCGAATTTTTGGTCATGTAAACGCGTATCTGCATATCCCCATAGTGATTTGTGTTCTGCGCATGTTCTTTTTGAGTAGAGAAACTTCTCGGCGCATACAAAAATCTGCGTGCAGTATACCGGAAGTAAACATGGCGAGACGCAGCACAGCATACTTTTGGAGCGAGCTCAGTAACGTTACCAGCATCTATGCGCAAACAAAGGCGATTGCTATCTGCCCCGAACTATTCATTATCCGCCTGGCGCCTGCTGCTGTTGTTTTTTTTTGGATACAGGAAGAAGAATCGGAAATGACACGTATTGCGTCTTAAGGTTTAGACGCAAACCGCGCGTCGCCGTTTACATCGGGATATTGCAATTCCATGTATACAGGAGAAACTCTCTCCGCTCACGCATGTAAACGGGTTCTTCCGAATGTTTCAGAAGGCCAGATAATGACCTTAACCGGACCATAACCCGAAAATTGTCTGCATGTAATTAAACGTAGTCAATGTTAAGTGTTCAGCAAACACAAAATGGTACAATTTTGAAAGTTTTCTGCAAAAATGATAAAAAAGATAATTACTTGAGACCCAGGAATACATAGTTGCCAGGATTTTTTAAAAATAATTTATACGCTGAAATAGGTGTTCTGGTTTCTTAGTTTGCTCATTTTCAAAATTTGTTTTCATTAACACAAATATCTATTCACCCAATCACATGGCAGCAACTCAATCCATTAGTCAAGATGATCTGCAAGATCAAGTTCAAGTGCAAGTTCAAACTGAGCATCAGAATAGGGAATACAGTTGATTAAAGGGTTAGTTCACCCAAAAATGAAAATTAAGTCATTAATTACTCACCCCCATGCAACCCCGTAAGACCTTCGTTCATCTTCGGAACACAAATAAAGATATTTTTGATTGAATCTGAGAGCTGGATCAGTCCAGGGACTGGCTCTTGAGTCTTGACGGCCCATAAAGTCATTAAAGAAAAGGTTTGAATATTCCATGTGCCTACAGCGGCTCAATTATAAGTTTATCAAGTGTCGAGAATACTTTTTGTGCGAAAAAAACATAAATAACGACTTTATTCCACTATTCCATTACTTCCTTATGGGCGCATGCGCGAGAACTGAGACGAGGACGTTCTCATTCGTCTACTTCTTGTTACCGGCTGCTCACCGCTTAGGAGTTTTACCGCCCCCTACCGTATAAAATGATGATCCATATATAACGCGCTCCGGATTATAAGGAACACTGTCGTTTTTTGAGAAGATTAAAGGCTTTTAAGTGCACCTTATAGTGCGGAAAATACGCAAATTGAAAAGCGTATGTACAGCGCGCATCTTCCTCTGCTTGTAAACAGAAAGTTTTGCGCCTCCAGCTATATCAGCACATCATCTTATACGGTAGGGGGCGGTAAAACTCCTAAGCGGTGAGCAGCCGGTAACAAGAAGTAGACGAATGAGAACGTCCTCGTCTCAGTTCTCGCGCATGCGCCCATAAGGAAGTAATGGAATAGTGGAATAAAGTCGTTATTTATGTTTTTTTCGCACAAAAAGTATTCTCGTCGCTTGATAAACTTATAATTGAGCCGCTGTAGGCACATGGAATATTCAAACCTTTTCTTTAATGACTTTATGGGCCGTCAAGAGCCAGTCCCTTAGGCAGTCTATAGTATAGGACTGATCCAGCTCTCAGATTCAATCAAAAATATCTTAATTTGTGTTCCGAAAATGAACGAAGGTCTTACGGGGTTGCATGGGGGTGAGTAATTAATGACTTAATTTTCATTTTTGGGTGAACTAACCCTTTAACGTGACTTTAATGGGTTTCAGAAACTGCTGATCTACTGGGATTTTCACAAACAACCATCTCTAGGGTTTACAAAGAATGATCAGAAAAAGAGGAAAAATGCAGTGAGAGTCGGTTCTGTGGGAGAAAATGGCTTGTTGAGGTCAGAGGAGAATGACCAGACTGGTTTAGCTGATAGAAAGACAACAGTAACTCAAATAAGCACTTGATACAACCGAGGTCTGGAGAAGAGCATCTCTGAACACACAACACACCAAACCTTGAAGCAGAAGAGCATCTCTGAACACTCAACACATCAAACCTTGAAGAAGAAGAAGAGCATCTCTGAAAACACAACACACCAAACCTTGAAGCAGAAGAGCATCTCTGAAAACAACACACCAAACCTTGAAGCAGAAGAGCATCTCTGAACACTCAACACACCAAACCTTGAAGCAGAAGAGCATCTCTGAACACTCAACACATCAAACCTTGAAGCAGAAGAGCATCTCTGAACACACAACACACCAAACCTTGAAGAAGAAGAAGAGCATCTCTGAAAACACAACACACCAAACCTTGAAGCAGAAGAGCATCTCTAAACACACAACACACCAAACCTTGAAGCAGAAGAGCATCTCTGAACACACAACACACCAAACCTTGAAGCAGAAGAGCATCTCTGAAAACAACACACCAAACCTTGAAGCAGAAGAGCATCTCTAAACACACAACACACCAAACCTTGAAGCAGAAGAGCATCTCTAAACACACAACACACCAAACCTTGAAGCAGAAGAGCATCTCTGAAAACAACACATGGATCCACCAGGATAACACACACGTCACAAAGCTCAAATCATCTCTAACTGGTCTCTTGATCATGGCAGTGAGTCACTTAACTCAAACGGCCTCCAGTCACCAGATCTCAGTCCAGTAGAGCAGATTTGGGATGTGGATGAACGGGAGATTCACATCATGGATCATGTTCAACTGTGTGAAGATATTGTGTCAATATGGACCAGAATCTCTGAGAGATGTTTCCAGCACCTTGTTGAATCTTTGAAGAAGATGACCATCTCTGAACACAAAACCTTGTTGAATCTTTGCCATGAGTGAGTGTATGCAAAAGTAGGAACCAATTATATAAGTTTCTCTGAAGAAAATATTTACATTACATGATTTTGGTTGATATGTGAATCAGAACCACAGGTTATGTAAGAGTTAAAGAAAAGAGCCGTCCTTCTCACAGATGCTGCGGTCGTGTTTCATTCATTCTTTGTGTGCGAACCGTGAAGGGTTTGCTTTTCACTCCATTACAGATTTCATTCGCACTGCAGATCCAGTTTGTCCTTTCTTCCTGTAATAGAATTATGTTTCGCGACAAGATTCAGCTCAATCCCTTTTGAGGCTACATAGATTTATCACGGTGACCACATTGCTTCTAATATTAGTGTTTTTGTTTTCTTCTTGTAGTTATCTCATTGGCCAGATTGCTAATTCATTGGGTAATTAGTAGCCTACGCTAGTCTAGATATGAGAGATCTTTTAATCCTCAATTGTCCTGAACAATACTGTATGCAACCTCAATAGTCCAGGCCATTGATTTTGAACGCATGTTGTGAGGAAGCCGAGTGTGTGTGTTTAGCTCAGCTGACCTCAGTTGTTAGTTGTTGTGTGTGAGGAGCTCAGTGTGTCTCTCTCAGTGCTGGTGTGTATGCCTGCTGAGATTTCTGTTCATTACGAGCCGTCTGTGTCCGCTCGTCTCACACCACTCGCCAAATCAAAGAGCTAGATCTGACATGAGGGGTTTCCTTTGGTGTTATCGTGAGCGTGTGATGGAAGAACCCGACATTCGTTCCCTGTGTGTGTGTGAGAGTCTTGTGTATTACTCTCAGAGGAGATTTATCCCTTCCCTATACAGTCAAGGCACTTAAAACCTAGATCTAGTAATGCGTTTTAAAGTTAACGTGCCAGCAGACACCTTGATGTCAATTTGACGTCAAATATTAAACAAGATTTGATCAAAATGCTTCAAAGCATATTCAGATTATACATCAAGTTCTTCCGGTGGTTAAATGGTCAAAATATGAGGTTTGAACCCATAATGAAATTGATGATAGAAGTACATCAGTGGGCAAATGATGTCAAATAGACATCAAATTGACGTGAAACATAGTCATCAAAGAATTGGTCAAAAATGCAAATCAAATAAACGCCAAAACGTTAATTTAATGTCAAGTTTTGACATCGGTTTGATTTGCATTTATGACTGATTCTTTGATGACTATGGCTACGTTCACACTGCAGGGCTTAATGCTCAATTCCGATTTTTTGAAAACATTCGATTTTTTTGCAAGGCCGTTCACATTTCCAATTAAATGCGACCTTTTGTGATCTCCTGTGTGAACGTGAAATGACCCAGAAGTGACCCGCATGCGCAGAAGAGTAATCAACGGTCAACGACGTCACTTGTTGTTTGCGGAATAGTTTTTTTTTTTTTCCATATTGTTGCGAGCTTTTGTTTTATTATTATTATTGCCACAGCCCATAACACAGACAACAATTATTTTCTCGACGGGCAAAGTTTGCACATAAATGTACGATTTTTCCGATCCTCACCGTCACCGACCTCGTCATAAAACCCGTTTAATTGATAGTGCGCGTCCTTGGCGCTCGTTGCTTTGTGGCCGCGGTGCGACACTGGTGGCTGGTGTTGCCAGATTGGGTGTTTTTTCGCTACTTTTTAATGGCATGTTTACATGTGTTTTAGCCAGGAGGGCTCTATAGAAATCTGGCACCCTACTGTACGAAGTTAAACTGACAGAGAGCGCACGTTCACAGACACCAGAATGAACGTGTTCACAGTAATGTTCATGAGGCAGTTATACAGTATGTTTATTTTAACTGTCACGTTCGCCCAAAATATGAACGCGTTCATGCACTATTGTTCATTGAACGCGTTCAAGCACAACACTGGGGAAGAGACTCGTCTGCAGCGGCACATAACAGAGCAGAAACGAGTTGGAGTTAGCGTGCATTGGCTAGCTACAGGTGCGTGCAATGACGTGCGGGTCGGATATATGTGACCTGACCGTTCAGATTGAAGTCGCATTTCAAAAGTTTGGATACATATCGGATTTGGACCACATACCCAAGTGGCCTGGGTCGCATTTGAAAAGATCGGATCTGTGTCGTTCAGACTGTCATGAAAAAATCAGATCAGGGCGGAATTAGGTCGTTTCAGCCTGCAGTGTGAGCGTAGCCTATGTTTGACGTTTATTTTGCCCGCTGGGTTATTTCTCATTGATAAAGCCCTTTCTTCTAGTTGTACCTCAGCTTCATGTGGAGTCATCACATCAGTGAGGTGTTTGTTGACTGACATCTGGGGGAAAAAAGCTTTATTCCAGCGATTTAGCAAAAAAGAAGCACGTATCATTATCATGTACATTCAAACATGGTTTTCCTTATGCCGTTTTAGGGGTTTAACAGACTGCCTGTCATTGATTTTTGAGCAGTTCAGCATGTCAACATCTGGCTCAGATTGGGCTGTCAATGGCGATTCATGTATGCTAAATGCTAAATGTTTGGTGTAGCATTCGCTGCAGGGTTTTTATATGTTTGAATCTGGCTGAAATCGTACCAGTTTTTATATTCCTTAGGACCAAACAAAAATCTATTTAGTATAATGTGAACTGATGAATTGTGCACATTAAGAGCAGGAAAATGTGTTCAAGTAAATGTGCTGTTTTTCCTGAAATGGGAAAGACACAAATGTAATGAAATTAACATTATAAATGAGGTGAGAAATGAAACAATTGGCTCATTTTTCCATTGTCACCTGCTCATTGCTGATATTAGTGTTTAAGGATGCTGATAGAGAAACCCAGACAGAAATCAGACGCTCCCATTCTTCATGCAGAAAATACTGCGCACTCAGCAGTCTGCACACACACACACACACACACACATGCACACAGGCCCTTTGACTGTTAAACTGGCTTCCAGTGATTGATCAGCTCTATAGTGTTGCTGATTCCCATCATTAGCTGGCTTTATTACCCTGTCGGTCATCTCACCTACAACCCGCTTCACACACACATAAACACACAACCCTGCTTTACAAAACACTTCTGCCTTTATTCTCATCAGGAAACGATGTTATTCCATCCCACATCCCATTTACCCAGAAACGTTCAGTCATTCACCGACTGACAGTTTCATTACATGTTAAAGCTGAACTGGTTTGGTTTATTCCTCTCGGTTGAATATATTTCAGGGGTGTTCATGTTTTCTTATAATCTGCCTTTCGCATTGTGTAGCACCTTTTTATTTTTCTTAAAGTTCATATATATATATTTTTTCCTCAGACCTTGTAAAGCTTCTCACACAGAACATTGTTCTTCTGCCCTGTGTTTAAGATGTGTGTGAGAGAAACAGAGAGAGAGAGAGAGACTGGGGGAAGGGGGATGATTGGGTTCTCTCGGTCTCTGGAAGCTCGGGGTTCATCAGCAGGGAGGGTGTAATGCTCATTTATTTGTGTTTGGGCTGATTATAGATGCCGTTGTTGGATCAAGGGTTAAATGTCACCAACGAACATTTGTAGAAAACATGCAAGACAATAAAATACTACAGTAAACATTCGTTTAACAACATAAGATGTAACATAAAACCCTGATGTATGATTAGAAAAAAGGAAGAAATCAATGAAAAAGCATTCTGGGAATGCACTATTAATAAGATGACTTGTTCTTTATCTTCTTTTTTTTTAAACTGTACATTCAGGTTTACAGCAAAATTGCATGAAATGTCCCATTTACTGTTAACCAATTAAATTTTTTTTTACTATAGCGTTTTTACAGACCTTTCCACTAAAATTATGATCATGAGTTAAGCCGTGTGTGCTGATAGATTTCAAAGTAATGAGCATAAAAATAAATTCAAAATAAATGAATCTTAAACATGCATTTCTTCATTACTAAATTAATCTGAATAAAATATGGATTAGCAGCATTTCTTACAGTATATGGCTGTCTGAAATACTGGCCAGTTGTGGTATCACCCAGTCTTTACCCAGTCATTGCCCAGTCTTTGCCCAGTGTTTACCCAGTCTTTGCCCAGTCTTTGCCCAGTGTTTACCCAGTCTTTGCCCAGTCTTTGCCCAGTCTTTACCCAGTCATTGCCCAGTCTTTGCCCAGTCTTTACCCAGTCATTGCCCAGTCTTTGCCCAGTGTTTACCCAGTCTTTGCCCAGTGTTTACCCAGTCTTTGCCCAGTCATTGCACAGTGTTTACCCAGTCATTGCCCAGTCTTTGCCCAGTGTTTACCCAGTCTTTGCCCAGTCTTTGCCCAGTCTTTACCCAGTCATTGCCCAGTCTTTGCCCAGTCTTTACCCAGTCATTGCCCAGTCTTTGCCCAGTCATTGCCCAGTCTTTGCCCAGTGTTTACCCAGTCTTTGCCCAGTCTTTGCCCAGTCTTTACCCAGTCATTGCCCAGTCTTTGCCCAGTCTTTGCCCAGTCTTTACCCAGTCATTGCCCAGTCTTTGCCCAGTCATTGCCCAGTGTTTGCCCAGTCTTTGCCCAGTCATTGCACAGTGTTTACCCAGTCATTGCCCAATCATTGCCCATTCTTTGCCCAGTCATTGCCCAGTCTTTGCTCTGTCATTGTCCAGTCTTTGCTCTGTCATTGCCCAGTCTTTGCTCTGTCATTGCCCAGTCTTTGCTCAGTCATTGCCCAGTCTTTGCCCAGTCATTGCACAGTGTTTACCCAGTCATTGCCCAGTCATTGCCCAGTCATTGCCCAGTCATTGCCCAATCATTGCCCAGTCTTTGCCCAGTCATTGCCCAGTCATTGCCCAGTCTTTACCCAGTCATTGCCCAGTCTTTGCCCAGTCTTTACCCAGTCATTGCCCAGTCTTTGCCCAGTCTTTACCCAGTCATTGCCCAGTCTTTGCCCAGTCATTGCCCAGTGTTTGCCCAGTGTTTGCCCAGTCTTTGCTCTGTCTTTGCCCAGTCATTTCCCAGTCATTGCCCAGTCTTTGCCCAGTGTTTACCCAGTCTTTGCCCAGTCTTTGCCCAGTCTTTACCCAGTCATTGCCCAATCTTTTCCCAGTCATTGCCCAGTGTTTACCCAGTCATTGCCCAGTCTTTACCCAGTCTTTGCCCAGTCATTGCCCAGTCATTGCCCAGTGTTTGCCCAGTCTTTGCCCAGTCATTGCCCAGTGTTTACCCAGTCATTGCCCAGTCTTTACCCAGTCTTTGCCCAGTCATTGCCCAGTCATTGCCCAGTCATTGCCCAGTGTTTGCCCAGTCTTTGCCCAGTCATTGCCCAGTGTTTACCCAGTCATTGCCCAGTCTTTACCCAGTCTTTGCCCAGTCATTGCCCAGTCATTGCCCAGTCATTGCCCAGTGTTTGCCCAGTCTTTGCCCAGTCATTTCCCAGTCATTGCCCAGTCTTTGCCCAGTCTTTGCTCTGTCATTGCCCAGTCTTTGCCAAGTCTTTGCCCAGTCAGTTGTGGTATTCTGTCAAATATTGTTTGTGGGATGTTAAAATAATGTCTGTTTGGTAATGAGGTATTTCTGGTTGACAGTAATTCAGAGAAAATCAGTAAAATGACCCAGTCAGCCTCAGAATTGGACAGAAGGTCTTCACTGGCATGATGTTGCTGGTGTTTTCATAATTTTTATAAATTGTTCCTTGAATTAAACACACATTTCAAAGATCTCATAATAAACGCACAAGCCATCTGAGCAGAATTCACACTCTATTGCTATTATGACATCCCATTAAAAACAAATAAAGGCCTATATATAATTCATAGAATAAGATGAAGTTTTGACTGCAGTTTCTTTATTTGATTTTCCTGTGAATTATTCAATTAAATAGTCACAATGCATAAATTTACATAGAATATGGGATTTTGTATTTTAGATTCATGGCACCTTTTCCATAGACATAAATTATTAAAAATGATATCTGCTGTATTTTACATATTCTGCGAAAGAGGCTGGGATGAGTTTACTCTAGAGGGCTTTTGCCCCCTGGACGGGGGTCAACTTGCCCCAGTAGTGGAGCGAGATGCCCCTGTTTATGTGCACATCTTCCCTATATACCTTGATATTTCAAATGATGGAAATCTCTTAATAAACTCTTATAATACTTAAGACTGTACTGTTCTCCAAGTCTGTGTGTGTTGCTGAGTAATAGTGAAGTATTGTGATAACTTTTAGTAATGATATCTCTCTTATGACTTTTGCAGGTGGAGAATCGGCCCAAATATTACGGAAGAGAGTGAGTTTCATTACACGCATTACTGAACCAGTTTAGATTCTACTGTACATGAATCCACAGTTGATCGATATCCTATTTAAAGGTACAGTAAGAGATTTCTGAGAAACGCTGTCGACAGTGGATCAGAACGAGAAGCACAACACTCTTGTAGCATATCAGCACTGGGGGGCGTGTCCGCGTGCGATGGTGGAGGAGAGAGAGTGCCAATCAGCAGTAGGGGGCATGTCCACTCATGATGGGGTAGGAGAGATTCCGCCAATTAGCAGTAGGGGGCGTGCCCATCCGTGTTGGGAGGAATGAGAGAGCCAATCAGCAGTAAGGGGTGTGTCCACTCATGATGGGGAGGAGAGATTGAGCCAGTTAGCAGTAGGGGGCTTGTCCACTCGTGATGGGAGAGGAGTCAGCCAATCAGCAGCAAGGGCGTGTCCACTCATGATGGGGGAGAGAGTGAGCCAATCAGCAATAATGGGTGTGTCCACTCGTGGAGGGGGAGAAGATAGAGATCAAGAGGGAGAATTGAAGAAAGATTGTTGAAAGAGAGATGGCTGAGAGAGTTCAATAGAAATTGATTTGAAAATACATTTTTGTAACGTTTACTGTCACTTGTTATCAACTTAATTCATCCTTGCTAAATAAAATATGAATTCATAAAACTTTTGAACAGTAGTGTATTTTTCCTATTTAAAAGCAAATTTGGTTTGAGCTCTAATGTGCTATTTTATTAATCTTCCCTGTTTGGTTTGCTGTGAAGGTATCATGGGATGATCTCCAGAGAGGAAGCTGACCAACTACTCAGTGTGGCTGAAGGAAGTTATCTGATCCGAGAGAGCCAGAGACAGCCGGGAACATACACTTTAGCTCTGCGGTACGCCAACCTTCAACTTTGACCTTTGACCCAACCATCTCGAACCTAGATCTTCTCTCTTTCTCCAGTCTAGCTCACGTGTCTTTGCCCAGTCTTTGCCCATGTGCGTTTGTCTTATTTTAGCTCTGGCTGATGTGTGATCAGTGTAGTTAAATCATCAGTCTTAATGTGTATTAGCTATTCACAGAACAAATTCACCTAGTTCACCCTAAAATTACAATTCTGTCATCATTTACTCGCCCTCATGTCGTTCCAAACCCGTAAGACCTTCGTTCATCTTCAGAACACAAATTAAGATATTTTTGATGATATCCGAGAGCTCTGTCCTTCCATAGAGATCCAATTCAACTTCCACTTTCAAGCCCCAGAATAATAGTAAAGACATCATTAAAGTAATCTGTTGAGACTCCAGTGGTTCAACCTTTTTTTTTTTTATAAAGCGACACTAGTGCTTTGTTTACACAAAAATGTACCCACCGATTTACCTGCTGTTCTTTCGAACTTTCTATCCATCAAAGAAACCTGAAAAAAGTATCACCGTTTCCACAGAAATATGAAGCAGCCCAACTGTTTTCAACATTGATAAGATTCATCATCATATTAGAGTGATTTCTGAAGGATCATGTGACACTGGAGTAATGATGGTGAAAATTCAGCTTTGATCACAGGAATAAATGACATTTTTCTGTATATTCTCATAGAAAAGTTATTTTATATTCTAATAATATTTCACAATATTACAGTTAGTATTTATAATCAAATAAATGCAGTCTTGGTGAGCAGAAGAGACTTCTTTCAAAAACATTACAAAATCACATTTTTGATTGGTATAGGTTAGGGTTTCAACAATAAAATCAATTATTATCGATAATGAAAATTATTGACAACTAATTTTATTATCAATGAGTCATGTCTGGGCGCTGTGCTTGGAAACCATCAGCCAGTCACGTCGCTTTACAGTAGTGAATAACCCATTTCTAAGGACATATTTTTTGTAATGTTTAGATTTTTGATCTGATTTAATTGATTAATCAAAAAAAAAAATCAACAGATTAATTGATTATCAAAATAATCGTTAGTTGCAGGCCTAGTATAGGTTATGTAAATGTAAGTGAGGAGTTAGAGGTCTTTTGTTGTTGTTGTGAGTGTGTAATTGTCAGTGGTGGAATGTAACGAAGTACAAATACTTCGTTACTTTACTTAAGTACATTTTTCACGAATCTTTACTTAAGTACAATAAATAGTGCCTACTTTTTACTTTTACTTCGTTACATTTTGCAGCAATTATTATACTTTCTACTCCACTACATTTCTACAACTTCTGTTACATTTTCGTTACATTTTCTGATCAGTTTTTCCCCTGCCAAAACGTAATCTGACCGTCCGTTCATTGCACGTTTGTCTCACCAGTGACGTTTGGTTGCCATAGATACAGTATATCAACCCGGTCACACTAAATGCGTCTCACACGCAGTGTGTTTATCGTGCAACTCATACGCGAAAATTTGTTTTTACGTGCATAGGAAACACACCGTGTGTAATATATGTTTGGTTTGGTTAGGATTATGGCAAGCCAAGAGGTTCAGAATTACACCATAAATTCATCTCGTTTACTGCCAAACATAGTTATTAACATATAGTAAGGATAAGCATGATATTGCCTAATTGCAAGCTTGTTTCAGAAATGGTGACATTTTTTTCCATCATTATTAAACATCATTATAGGAGTAGGCTATTAGGTTGAATGAGTTAGAATTAAATGTTTTATTAATCATTAGAAAATAGACATTAAGATAATAAATTGTCATGCAAGTACTTTTACTTTTAATACTTAAAGTACATTTAAAATAAAGTACTTTTTACTTAAGTATGGTGGTCATTGTGTTACTTCTACTTTTACTAAAGTAAATATTTATCTGGGTATTTGTACTTTTACTTAAGTACTGAGATTCAGTACTTCCTCCACCACTGCTAATTGTGTGTTTGTGTACAGGTTTGACGATACTTGTGAGGGCCAAATGTCCTCACTTATATAGTGAAATATCATACTATTACAAGTCTTTATTGGTTAAAAAAACGTATAAATCGTCCAAAACATTATTTTTTTAAACTAGTGTTTTGCAGATGTTTCTGTAATGGATAGGTCTAGGGGTTAAGTCGTTAACCTGATATTGAATCAGTGGAAGTCTTTGCAATGTCCTCCTCAAATATAGTAAAAAAAGTGTGTGTGTGCATGCGTGCCGCGCTAGACACAAAAAGTCTAGAGATAATCCCTTTAATCTGCTCACTTGAGCAGACGGACACACACTGCTACACGCTGCATGCGGGTGCTTTCCAGTCCAAACACACACACTCTCTCTCTCTCTCTCTCGCTCTTCCTCAGGCATGTGATTCCTCAGAGAAAGCATCTGTTGTGTCCTGTGCGCAAAAGCTTTAACATCAAAGAGCTCTGTTGCCATCAGGCTTTAATGACATGAGCCTTTGTGCATATGCTTGTGTGTGTGTGGTGCGTCTGTTTCCATGCGTGAGTCAAGAAGCCATACAAACCTCTAACTGTGTGTGTTTCTGATATGAACCTTGTTGTGAGTATCTGTAAGTGTTTCCAGATCCGGCTGTGTGCATCTGATTTTGGGCGTGTGTGTGTGTGTGTCTCTCTGTGGGAACTCAAACAGGAAGCTCATGCATTATAAAACCTCAGCTGTCCTGTCATTTCCAGTGGCTCATATCTCTGATCATGTTACAATCCATAGACTGTCAACCTGCAGTTTTCAAGTATTTAAACTAATAGGAAATTAGAAATATTATAAATTTGGATGAAAATGTTGATTTTGTTGTCTGATTAGCATACAGCATCTGAGATGTGTGTTTATTCCAGTCTCTTAAACTGGGCTGTTTTGGTTTTGAAGTGGATTATTCTCATGCGGTTGACATTGAAAATGATGCATGTGTTTCGGTTAAAGTCGTCAGTTAATTCCTTGATTGTCATTTTATGTGAGCCTAGCTGAGATGCTGAAAACGCTTATCATGTGCTGAATGCGTGTGAATGAGCACAGTAGCCGGCTAGCTGCGTTTCCTTTACATATTTGCGCAAATCGTTTGCGATATTTTCTAAATGTCGATAAAAACTATTGCGAAATGACATCATTTCCGTTACCCGATGTTATGAGACTAAAACGTACATTTTTCCTCTCATTAAAAGTCTATCCAAAAATCACCTCGAAATGCGATAAAACTTTGCAGTTTTGCTAAATATTAGGGCTGTCAAACGATTAATCGCGATTAATCGCATCCAAAATAAAAGTTTGTGTTTACATAATATATGTGGGTGCACTGTGTATATTTATTTTGTTTATAAATAAATACACACACATGCATGTATATATTTAAGAATTTTTTTTTAAATTTATATATAAAATATTATGTAAATTATATATAAATCTATATTCAGTATATAGATGAAATTATTTCTTAAATATATACAAGCATGTGTGTGTATTTTATATATGAAGAGTTCAGATGCAAAAGCCTCTAAATGCCATTTGAAATTTTCTTCTTTAATGATGATTTTTATCAAACTTGTATATTTAAGTTCAGTAATTTCACTTAAATAACAATTAATAGGTAAATATCTTTGCCATTTAAGTGAAATTACTGAACTTAAATATACAAGCTTGATAAAAATCATCATTAAAGAAGAAAATTTCAAATGGCACTTAGAGGCTTTTGCATCTGAACTCTTCATATATAAAATAATTATACACAGTGCACCCACATATATTATTTAAACACAAACTTTTATTTTGGATGCGATTAATCGCGATTAATCGTTTGACAGCCCTACTAAATATTTTTCGAATTGCCTGAAAAACTAGGTTTGTTGTTTGTTTTAAAGTCTATAGATACGTTTTAGGTTAAAATACAACAAAATACAACACTTAAATTAGACATTTAAGTGTGTGTGTGTGTGTGTGTGTGTATAGAGTATCCGGTCTTTGTATTGATCAACATATGAGCTTTTCACCCTCATAACTACTACAAGTACAGGAAGCTGATACAACCATAGATGTTCAGTGTGTGTGTGTGTGTGTGTGTGTGTGTCCATGTTCATTCATCATTCCTCTCTGGATCTTCTCACAGCTGTGTGTTACAGCGCTCGGGTCCAACACACACTCATTTCCTCATTCTCTCTTTCAGCTTTGGGAATCAGACCCGAAACTTCCGTCTCTTTTACGATGGGAAGCATTTTGTGGGGGAGAAACGCTTCGAGTCGATCCACGACCTGGTGACGGACGGTCTGATCACGCTGTACATCGAGACCAAAGCAGCCGAGTACATATCTAAGATGACCATCAACCCCATCTACGAGCACGTGGGCTACACCACCCTGAACCGCGAGCCGGCGCTGAAGAAAGCGCTGCCCGTCTGCAGAGACATTCCCGACGGGAAAGACACACCCGGAGACGAGCTGGAGGAGAGGGTGAGCTTGCATTTACCCAGCATGCCTCTGTGTGTGTGTGTTTGTCTGTTCTTCTATAGACTACAGTCAACTGTGATGAGTTTTCATGAGTTTTGCTCTCAGGTGACCACAAGTGCCAACCATATGTGCTGCTAGGGTGAAGAGTTATAGCATTTATGAATATGAATTCTGGGGGAATTATGATCCCTCAGTGACACCTTGGTCTTGTGCACCTTGCTGCCTTCGAACGTAACTCTTAGTTTGCTTGTATTTTGTAAGACAAATTTACAAAATATGATTAATCGCATCCGAAATAAAAATAAAAACATCCAAAATGTATTTAAATACACAAACATGCATGTATATATTTCATAAAATGTGTTATTTATATATAAAATATTTATATGTAATAAAAATGATACAGTAAATTTTTTTTTTAAATATACATGCATGTGTGTGTGTATTTATACATACAAAATAATCATACACAGCACACACACATATACATTATGTAAATACAAACTTTTATTTTGGAAATGCGATTATGCCCATATATCACATTATATATTCCATATAAAAGTCCAGATCAGTGAGAAAAGCATATCCGGTAGGAAAATGTTGTGGTTTGTGGTTGTGCTCTGCTCTTTTTGACTTGATTTGGGGTTTTTTTTTTAACTAAACTTGATCTATATTTTATTATGCTGAAGGACAGCATCAATATTTCGTATTAGTCCAACTATAGTCAAGATAATCTCCCTGTTTTATATAACAGTCATCTACATTACAAATGATTAATCAATAGTAGTTAAATACACTAAATATTATATTTTAGATGTTATATGCTTAAGGCCTATTTAAAGTATGAGGGCAGGACAATTTATTAATAAATATTATTTAGCAAGGATGCATTAAATTGATCATTTGAAAGTGATAGTATGCACATTTATAATCTTACAAAAGGTATTTTCAGAAAAATGCTGGGGTTTTTCTTTTCTTTAAAGAATCCCATACAAAGGATCAAGGATCAAAGTTTCCTCAAACACAGTAATAAATTACATTTTTAAAATAGATTAAAATAAAAAATCAACATAAAAAAGCAACACTTCGAACGAAAAGCTGAGAACAAAAATTGTGTTTTTGTCATAGACTACAAAGTGCATAAGCAATGCTTTCATCGCTTGTTTCTGCTTCGCCTGTTTTGATCAGGAGATTCTGTACAAAAGAGAACGCTCTGTCAATGGCGGGGAAAGAGTTAAAAGTGAAAAGTTGCTGCCTAAATAAACTAAATTAAATATCTGTTGCACTGTATTACACTTCTGGGTTCATTGGTGAATCTGTTTTTATTCTAAGTTCTGATGAAAAATTTACGGAAGCCCTGAACCGCAACCTAAAAAAAAAAAAAAAGTCAGTTAAAAAAAAAAAATCTGTAAAAAAAAAAAAATCTAGCATTTCGAGATTAAAGTCGAAATGTTTCGAGATTAAAGTCGAAATGTTTCGAGATTAAAGTCGAAATGTTTCGAGATTAAAGTCGAAATGTTTCGAGATTAAAGTCGAAATGTTTCGAGATTAAAGTCGGAATGTTTCGAGATTAAAGTCGGAATGTTTCGAGATTAAAGTCGGAATGTTTCGAGATTAAAGTCGAAATGTTTCGAGATTAAAGTCGAAATGTTTCGAGATTAAAGTCGAAATGTTTCGAGATTAAAGTCGAAATGTTTCGAGATTAAAGTCGAAATGTTTCGAGATTAAAGTCGAAATGTTTCGAGATTAAAGTCGAAATGTTTCGAGATTAAAGTCGAAATGTTTCGAGATTAAAGTCGAAATGTTTCGAGATTAAAGTCGGAATGTTTCGAGATTAAAGTCGGAATGTTTCGAGATTAAAGTCGGAATGTTTCGAGATTAAAGTCGGAATGTTTCGAGATTAAAGTCGGAATGTTTCGAGATTAAAGTCGGAATGTTTCGAGATTAAAGTCGGAATGTTTCGATATTAAAGTCGGAATGTTTCGAGATTAAAGTCGAAATGTTTCGAGATTAAAGTCGAAATGTTTCGAGATTAAAGTCGGAATGTTTCGAGATTAAAGTCGGAATGTTTCGAGATTAAAGTCGGAATGTTTCGAGATTAAAGTCGGAATGTTTCGAGATTAAAGTCGGAATGTTTCGAGATTAAAGTCGAAATTTTTCGAGATTAAAGTCGAAATGTTTCGAGATTAAAGTCGAAATGTTTCGAGATTAAAGTCGGAATGTTTCGAGATTAAAGTCGAAATGTTTCGAGATTAAAGTCGGAATGTTTCGAGATTAAAGTCGGAATGTTTCGAGATTAAAGTCGAAATGTTTCGAGATTAAAGTCGAAATGTTTCGAGATTAAAGTCGGAATGTTTCGAGATTAAAGTCGGAATGTTTCGAGATTAAAGTCGGAATGTTTCGAGATTAAAGTCGGAATGTTTCGAGATTAAAGTCGAAATTTTTCGAGATTAAAGTCGAAATGTTTCGAGATTAAAGTCGAAATGTTTCGAGATTAAAGTCGGAATGTTTCGAGATTAAAGTCGAAATGTTTCGAGATTAAAGTCGGAATGTTTCGAGATTAAAGTCGGAATGTTTCGAGATTAAAGTCGAAATGTTTCGAGATTAAAGTCGAAATGTTTCGAGATTAAAGTCGGAATGTTTCGAGATTAAAGTCGGAATGTTTCGAGATTAAAGTCGGAATGTTTCGAGATTAAAGTCGGAATGTTTCGAGATTAAAGTCGAAATGTTTCGAGATTAAAGTCGAAATGTTTCGAGATTAAAGTCGGAATGTTTCGAGATTAAAGTCGAAATGTTTCGAGATTAAAGTCGGAATGTTTCGAGATTAAAGTCGGAATGTTTCGAGATTAAAGTCGGAATGTTTCGAGATTAAAGTCGAAACATTGTGCATCCATAACAGTGCGCGTCCACTGGCTCAGAGCGCGCGCGTGTGTGTGAAGTTGAACTGCCATGGATAAACTCAAAATAGTAGCTTTTTACTTTTATCTGAATTACTTATCTTACTTTATCGTTATAAAATATAATGCGCCGGAATAGACTTTAGCCTATAGGAAAACCAACACGGAAAACACTTTTCAGACTGGATGGAGAAATCCAGCTTTAGGAATGAATGAATGAATGAATGAATGAATGAATGAATGAATGAATGAATGAATAGGGCATTTATATAGCGCTTTCATATATGCCTACACTCAAAGTGCTTTACAATCATATCAGAGAATCTCTCCTCAACCATAAGGGGTTATTAAATCTGAGGAAATCACAGGATCCGGCCAAATGATTGGATACAGAATGATGCATTTAAAATGTATCCAGAGCGTATTTACGGTGAAGAGGGAGACCGAACAGTTACTGTTGTGGTCTCGACCCAGATAGTGTTGCCTAGACAAGCACGAAAACACCTCAGAAACACTGCCACTAGCACGTGTGACGTGTGTAGAATTTTGTTGAAAGCCCAGATAAAAGTAAAAAGCTACTTTTTTGTGTTTATCCATGGCAGTTCGACTTCACACACACACACGCGCGCACGCTCTGAGCCAGTAGACGCGCACTGTTATGGATGCACAATGTTTCGACTTTAATCTCGAAACATTTCGACTTCAATCTCGAAACATTTCGACTTTAATCTCGAAACATTCCGACTTTAATCTCGAAACATTCCGACTTTAATCTCGAAACATTCCGACTTTAATCTCGAAACATTTCGACTTTAATCTCGAAACATTTCGACTTTTTATCTCGAAATGCTAGATTTTTTTTTTTTTTTTTACTAATTTTTTTTTATTTTTTTTATAGGTTGCGGTTCAGGGCTTCCGTAAAAATTAGCCATCTGCATTAATTTTGCTATAAAATAAATAAAGATGAGGTTAATAGCATCACTTTTTTGTTGCTTGTCTGAATCTATGATCCTGAAATATTTCATTTTTAGGGAAATAAAAGAAAACAAGCCTGTGATTCTGTATGCGATGATGTTAATATGTAGCGGATATTTACCTTGTGTTACTTTTGATATTTGGTGTAGTTGATGTCATCAACAACATGAAGAGTGTTTGCTGTACTCGGATGAACTGTTGTCATGGCGACAGTGTCCATATAAAAGACAGAATGGCCAAAAGCAAAGTTATATCATAAAAATAAATCTGTACTTAAAGGAGAATTTGCGCTACCAGTTGGAGAACAATCACGAATCTTTCCGAAATATATGTGTGTGTGTGAATTGTCCTGCTGTACAGATGTGATTGATGTTGAGTTAATGAGCAGCTGACAGATGCACACAGTCAATGTATCTCCACATTAATTCATGCATGTAATCAGATAATCAGTGCTGATTTAAACGTGCAGTAATTACTCCTCGCCGAGGCTCAATCTGTTCACAAACAATGGCTGGAAAAGTCATTTTCAAGGGTATAAATATTATGATGAAATATGATTGTTTTCTGCGCAGTGTGTTTCGTGGCTCTGTCTGCTCAGTGTAAGCATATCCAGAGCCGGAAGGAGACACACACATCTGCAGTAGAGGGGCTGTGTTGCAGTGACACACACTGAGATCCTGTTCAGCAGCAACACAGTGACTTTGGTAATAATACGTCAGCTCAGTTCATCTGTTTGGATCTTTACTGAATCCTATTTTTACCCTCAAGTGTTGTCGGAGTAATCATAAGCTGAAACCGTTATCAGAGTATCAGCTGATGTCCTGCTTCCTCATGGGGCCTGTGGCGGTTCAGGCAGGAGAGATGCTGTGTCTGGGTTGCTTTAGGACTTTAAGAGTGTGTATCATGGACACTTGTGTTAGATGGGGTTATTCTGTTGGATGCACTTTCATACTAAGCAATTTTTCTATCCATTGTTGTCTTTGGAAGTCTCGTCTGCTATCAGTTTTAGGCTGAATTGTAACCGCTGTGTTTGAAGCAGTCATTGCATACATGTTTTTTTTGTTTGTTTTTACGCCAATGTACAGTGCATGTGACGAAATGTAATCATCGGCGTAGTGCACACAAACACAAGCTGACAGGTTTTTCTAACTGCACTCACTCTGTCCGCTCAGCTCGTATATGTGCATTGAACTTTTTTTGCAGTAGTTACTTTGTCCACGAGGTGGCAACACTTGCCCGAGTCGTTATTCAACAAATGAAAGAGATGAGGCAGAACAACAACAAACTACCAAGGGGGTAATCCCATAGATATGTATATAAAGGCTAGATGTGTTACGGCGGAGTTTCTATCGTCATCATCGGCGGCCATCTTGTCACAGACAAGCTGATGTAAGATGAGTGGTCAGCACGAACACAAATACTCTTATCTCGTTGAAATCTTGACGGATTTACAAACGGTTTGGTTTCTTACAAGCGTTATTAACGTGGCTATAATTATCTGGATGATTATTTATTTATACACTTTTTATTCATAAGTATGCTGTGTCATAACTACATCTCTGACGTTTATAACAAACCAAACCGTTTGAAAATCGGTAGAAAATTGAGCAAGTTATGGTCATTTAAATAGTACATGTACCATTAACACAATGTTACGAGTGAGCGAGCTGCCTGTGACAAGATGGCCGCCAGGTGCAGACGTCGACCTCCATTGGCCAGCAGCGTGGACGAGATATCTAGCCTTTATATAGATATCTATGGGTAATCCATCGACCGCAAGTTGAAGCCGGTCGGGTGCCGCCATCTTGTAGCAGAACTTCACTTGCGTTAGCATTCCCATTGACTCCCATTCATTTTGGCGTCACTTTGACAGCGAATAACTTTACATCTGAGGCGTTTGAAGACCCCATTTGTCCGTTATTTATTTCTAAAGAAATACAAAAATGTATAAAATGCTCCATTACCTTGTAGCTTATGTTATGGCCCCGTAGAAGCAGTTTTTTTTTTGTAAAAGTAGGCTAAAGGCCATTGCACACTGAGTCCGAAAATTTTCGTATGTTTTTTCGTGTTCGTCCGCCTAAAAATTCGTCACGCACAGAAACCTTGCCCACTGAGTCCGATGTGTATTTATTAAACCTTTGCGGGGAAAAAAAACGCACAAAAATACAAAATGGATTCCTCAAGTAGTGAGGATGATTGTGTTGTCCTCTCTATTATTGAAAAGAGAAGAAAGAGAATATATTGGGTCCATCCAATCCTGAAATTGCGCCGAGAGGAAGCACCTCCTTATCAAGGAGTCGCGAAATGCGAATTTATCCTGAGCGATTAAAAATTTACCTCAGAATGTCAGTGGAAAAGTTTAATGCTTTGCTAGCGATTCTGGAGCCACATATTAAAAACAAGACCACCAATTTCCGTGAAACAATCGATCCTGAACAGAGATGTCTAAGGTATGGACACACACACACACACACGCGGCCCGGCGGAAGTGCTGGGCAGACAGAACAGCTGTATAGGCAACATAAATAATACATTAGTTATCGAATTGGCTGCTCAATCACATCTTAATCGATCTGAAATGTCGATCTGATTGAAAGAGGAGGTTTATTCCTTTCATAATCCGATCGAGAGAACATATAAACACTTGATCGAATCGAAAACCGAAACTGAAAGGACTGCGCATATGTGCAATGATGTGCGTAACGAGCTCCCCTGAAAAACCTTAAAACGCTGGCTGTGGATGCGAAAAATGCAGAAAATCAAACCCAATCCGATTTTTTTTTTTGTGACAGACGAAAGATTGTGATTGCGTGATTGACATAACGTGAGGTCGAATTTTTTTTTTTTTTTTTTTTTAGCGTGTGAAAATTTCGGATGCGAATTTCAGACTCCATGTGCAATGAATGTCCCTAAGACACACTTGTGCGATAATCATGCTGTCTAATCAGCATCTTGATACGCCACACCGGTGAGGTGGATGGATTATCTCGGCAAAGGAGAAGTGCTCACTAACACAGATTTAGACAGATGTGTGAACAATATTTGAGAGAAATAGGTGTACATTTCGTGTACATAGAAAAAGTCTTAGATCTTTGAGTTCGGTTCATGAAAAATGGGGACAAAAACAAAAGTGTTGTGTTTGTAATTTTGTTCAGTGTATATACGTTGAATGACTGCAATCTAAGACCGTAAAATACTGTTAAATGTACACTGTAAAAATGAATATGCTTTATTTAATCAATAAAATTTTGGCAACAGATTACAAGCAATATTATTTATTAAATTGAACAAATTAGAAAATCAAATAGTTAATCAAAGTTAATCAAATAGAAAAAAATAAGTAATAGTTAATCAAATTAATATTCTAATTAATTCTAATTTGTACAGTTTAATTAATAATATTGCTTGTAATATGTTGCCACAATTTTATTGATTAGATAAAGCATATTATTTTTTTCAGTGTACAGTTTGAAAAAGAATGAGTCAT
>NW_024121488.1:1153890-1281777 GCF_016745375.1 Pimephales promelas
TATATTGTCTGTTTCAGTGAAGAGCAGTTCGACAACATTTTGAGCTGTGATAATGTGGAACACACTGCTGTTTTTATATAACATTATGACACAGACATGGGTCAGTTAGGTCAGATTGCTTTCCCAGGACAAGCAAACCACTCCAGAATAGTTTCCAAGGGGCTGAGTCCTCCTCGTTCAGGTGATCCCAGACCCTTTTTTTGTGTTTTTTTGTTTTTTTGATGCAGATCCGAGAGCGATTGCCCTGTAATGCCTAAAAACTGAACTAAAAAGGGGGAAAATTCTGAAAGAAATGCCCTAAATGAGCCTGATGTGAAAAGGCACTTGTTCTTTTGACATTGTGAAGTCCAATTTGCTGTGCAGTTTAGCTTCATTAAGGACAAAAGATGAAAATGGGAAATGTCTACTTTAATAAACCTTGATGCTCTTGAGTTCTTGGTACATGTTTACCTCAGCCAAGGCAGACAAAGCCATCGCAGTTCGTTCTGATTGGCTGAGAATATTTGGATTAACCAATCAGCTGCTTTGTTTTTGTTTGGCAGTGGAACGGTCACTGATTGGCTGAGTATATTTGGATTAACCAATCAGCTGCTTTGTTTTTGTTTGGCAGTGGAACGGCCACTGATTGGCTGAGTATATTTGGATTAACCAATCAGCTGCTTTGTTTTTGTTTGGCAGTGGATGGTCACAGTGAAGAGAGAGAGAGAGAGAGAGAGAGAGAGAGAGAGAGAGAGAGGCTGGATAATAAGACTGGGATAATGAGACGAGGCAGAGCTCTGGTGAGGAGTCTCTGCTGAGAGCTGATCGGTTTATTTGACGGTTACTTACGGTTGTGTATCTCTATTCACCCTATTAGCCCTGTTAAAAGATTATCACATGGTTAAAAAAAGAAACAACACACCTCTGTGGCCCAGTTCATCAACTTCGGCCTCAAAAGGTACAGTAGTGGCTAAACGTCATGTCCAGAGGAGGCTTTTGTTTTTTATGGCCCTACAAGCTTGATTAAACCATCAAATAGTGAGAAAAATCATTTAGATTTCTAATAATTTAGAAAACACTAACCTTGGTTCAGGTATTTATCTGACAAAATTATTTGGCAAACTATAGCAGGTTTGAAAAAAAAAAAATGCATAGTACAGGAAAAAGCATACGCTGACAACAACATAATCAGTTATTAATATTTCATTGGTTCTCTCTCTCTTTTCTTGTGTGCATGTGTTCATTTCTTTGTGTGAGAGCCTGACCAAAAATGTGCCATGTTTCATTGTGTTATCACAGATAAAACAATCGACTCAAAGGCAAAATGTTAACACTATTATTAATATTATTTAAATAAAAAGTGAAGATAAATGGAACATGAATGGCCACTTCTGTATATGGACACTTAAGTTAAATATAATAATGTTGCTTAAGATGCACATAATAAATTTTATATATATATATATATATATATATATATATATATTTACATGTGTGCAACGATTAATTGCATCCAAAATAAAATGTTGTGTTTACATAATATATATGTGTGTGCTGTGTTATAATAATTATTTTACATATATGAATACATACACGTTCATTAATATATTTAAGGAGAATGTGTTATACAATATTCATTTATATATAATATAAATTATATATAAATATGTACGGTATATACATGCAAATATTTCTCAAATATGTACATTATATTCTATTAACCTTCTATTAATTCCTTAATGAATAGACTGGATGCATTTTGCTTGTAAAAAGATATGTATAATTATAAAGTTTGCCTGTGACTAATGTAAGTAATTTTATGTAATTTATTTAGGATGTTAGGAAAACTCAATTTATGAAATTAATGTGTTTTTTATAAAATTTAAAATGTGAATTTGTATATATATATATATATATATATATATATATATATATATATATATATATATATATATAGTTTTATCTTTTAGAGTCTGGAATAGAGTATTGTATAATCCTGTACCAGAAATATTTTCAATAAATATACATGCATGTATTAATTAACAAAATAATTATACACAGAACACACATCTATTATGTAAACACAACATTTTATTTTGGATGCGATTAATCATTGCACAGCACTAATATAAATACACAAGTCCACTAAATATATGACATTGTTCTAGTGGTTTTTGGATATTTTCATGTAAAAAAACTTACATAATGTACCTTTTAATGTCTTTTAATCATCTGGTGTTTGTGAGATTTTATTTTTTTAGTCGATGTATGAAGACAGTTCTAGATTTTTATTTTATTTTCCTCCAGGGATCTACTACTGTAACTAGCTGGATGACGTGCTATATTTTATTGCATACAATTACTTGGTGGTCTGAGATTGAGTGTGTGTGTGTCAGTGTTCCTCCATGATGATAATTGTCTGGTGTAACTGCTGCAGCGAGAGCCACAGGGCTCATTAGATCAAACAAAACCAGTCTGACATTTGTGGAACACACTGGATAGGACAGATATAACTCCAGTGTGTGTGTGTGTGTCATGGAAAATCCCTACTCTGATAGAGAATCGTCACAGCCATGCATTTTAGTCATTGGTGAAAGTTAATGTTGTGTTGATGTCACATCTTACGAAATTGCCCTTTATAATATTTATAATGCACTTCTGTTTGATTTATTATTCTTTACTCGTCTTCAGCCTCATTGCGCACACCAGTAAATATTGCTGCGAAAATTGTACAATTTTCCATTGTGCGTTTATGACTCCTGAATGAGGCTCTAAATATAAGAGTGTTTGTTTAGATATCTTCTGGAACACAGATGATGAGCGGTGTGTGTCGTTGAAGAGGACTCTGGTGTAGGGCTTGAGTGTGTCTTCAGTTCTTCAGATGAATCATTTCCCGAAGGCGAACAGGTTGACTGATTCAGACATTTCCAGAAATCTGTGTGTGGATGTCCAGCAGCAAACATGCACACGACACACTCGACGCGTTCCCTATAGCTGGAACCTCGGATGTAAAAATAGCGTGTGATAGTGATTCATCTGTTGTTGGCCTGTTTGAGACTAATATCTGCCAGAAACTGTGTCGAAATCTTCCCAAAATCTACTGGTGACCTACAAGTGGACTGTTTCTTTCTCGCCGTTTATGACATCTCACAATTCTGCCTTTTTTCTCTCTGAATTTATAG
The DNA here is from genome assembly GCF_016745375.1 of Pimephales promelas. The sequence continues at coordinate 1,157,052 of NW_024121488.1, forward strand.
CTCATTTCTATTTGAATGTTTAAACTCTTTAAAGGAGTAGTTCACTTTTAAAGAAACTTTTGCTGATAATTTACTCACCTCCATGTCATCCTAGATGTCCATGTCTTTCTTTCTTCAGTCGAAAAGAAATTAAGGTTTTTGATGAAAACATTCCAGGATTTTTCTCCATATAATGGACTTCAATGGGAACCAAACGGTTCAAGGTCCAAAAGACAGTTTCAGTGCAAACTACAAACTGTTCAAAGGGCTTTAAATGACACCAGACGATGAATAAGGGTCTTATCAAGCGAAACGATCGCTCATTTAATAAATAAACACAAAATTTTAAGTTTTATAAGCACAACCGTGACTCTCCTTTTCGAACTCGTTCATCAAAATGAACAAATCTTTTTGTCCTAGATAAGACCCTTATTCATCGTCTGGTGTCGTTTAAAGCCCTTTGAAGCTGCACTGAAACTCTTATTTGGAACTTGAACCGTTTGGTTCCCATTGAAGTCCATTATATGGAGAAAAATCCTGGAATGTTTTCATCAAAAGAAAGAAAGACATGGACATCTTGGATGACATAGGGGTGAGTAAATTATCAGCAAAAGTTTTTTTTTAAAGTGAACAACTACTTTAACTGTGTGATGTTAACCTAAAAGTGCGAGATTTTTAAATCACAATTCACTAAATACTGATTCAAAATCCATTGAGAAGTTTTGAAAAAACAGGAATTGTTGATTGTTCTGGAAGCCTGGAATATTTTTTCTTGAGTAAGATGAGAGCTCATTTTCTTCAGATAAGTAATGTCTTGTCTCTTAAGATGCAAATGTCCTGTTTACACCTGGTATTAAGATGCGTTTTGGTCATTCGGATCACAAGTAGACGAGAGACACATTCCCGTTCACACCTGGTGTTTTAATCCGTCTCTTTTGTCCACTTTCAACCACTTCTGTCCTGATTTCTTCAAGGTGAGTGTCTATGGGAGGGTAAATGTGTGGGATAGACATAATAAGCTTAAGCAATTTACATATGAAAACGACCGGAGACGACAGAAAAACATACGGAGATCATCAGCTTTAGTTTCTGCTTTGATAGACGAACCCTGAGAGTGTGTGTTAGAAAACTGGAATGGTGAGAGAACATTGTGCTTGGTACATTTTTCATCTTCAAACCAAACTTGGGTCTTCAACAGTTTAAACCCCCATCTAGAGATCTTCCCATAATGTCACTCATCAGTTCATCATTAGACCAGTAGACGGAGAGAAGACGGTGTTTTGTGGCTGTTTGAACACATTCGATCACATGAGTGTTTACACTACGAAAGCAATCCGGGCGAATGTGTTTTCATCTCCCTCTGGAAGTGGTCGAAAGTGGACAAGCTCAAACGCTTTACACACGTTTACTCCTGTATTTAGTGTCGTCCACCTGTGATCCAATCGACTAAAACACATCTTAATACCAGCTGTAACAGGGCTTCACAGGGCTTTACATAAAACCATTTCCCCCCAATTACTGAACAATGTTATCAACTAAAACCTTCTGAAGCAAGAAAAGCAGTATTGAACGGATTTTATTCTTTTCTTAAACGACTGGTTTCAAGAAAGAAAGAAGAATTGCTATAGTGATTGTCATTAACCTTCATTAGCAGCTGAATATCTGATCTGACTGTTGAACTAAAGCTTCACACCTACAGTATTTAGCACATCGCTAAACTCATCAGGACGTCTACACACTGGCTAGATTAGCTTTGTGTTTGTACATTCATAGGCTTTACTCTCAGCACACATCTCAACCATTTCTAAATGAATGTGTTCGAAAGTAGAGTCATAGAAGAGTCCGAGTCGAGTCACCATTACCTGAGTTCAAGTCAGAGTTGAGTCTCGAGTCCCGTGTTCGAGTCCAAGTCGAGTCCGAGTCAAGTCACCATTACCCGAGTTCGAGTCTGAGTCGAGTCTCGAGTCCCGTGTTCGAGTCCAAGTCGAGTCCGAGTCAAGTCACCATTACCCGAGTTCGAGTCTGAGTCGAGTCTCGAGTCCCGTGTTCGAGTCCAAGTCGAGTCACCATTACCTGAGTCTGAGTCGAGTCTCGAGTCCCGTGTCCGAGTCGAGTCCAAGTCAAGTCTCAGTCGAGTCTCGAGTCCCGTGTCCGAGTCGAGTCCGAGTCGAGTCTCAAGTCCCGTGTCCAAGTCGAGTCACCAATACCTGAGTTCGAGTCTGAGTCGAGTCTCGAGTCCCGTGTTTGAGTCCGAGTCGAGTCACCATTATCTGAGTTCGAGTCCGAGTCGAGTCACCATTATCTGAGTTCGAGTCCGAGTCGAGTCACCATTATCTGAGTTCAAGTCTGAGTCGAGTCTCGAGTCCCGTGTTCGAGTCCGAGTCGAGTCACCATTATCTGAGTTCGAGTCTGAGTCGAGTCTCGAGTCCCGTGTTCGAGTCGAGTCACCATTATCTGAGTTCGAGTCTGAGTCGAGTCTCGAGTCCCGTGTTCGAGTCCAAGTCGAGTCACCATTACCTGAGTTCGAGTCTGAGTCGAGTCTCGAGTCCCGTGTTCGAGTCGAGTCACCATTATCTGAGTTCGAGTCTGAGTCGAGTCTCGAGTCCCGTGTTCGAGTCCAAGTCGAGTCACCATTACCTGAGTTCGAGTCTGAGTCGAGTCTCGAGTCCCGTGTTGGAGTCCAATTCGAGTCATCATTACCTGAGTTCGAGTCTGAGTCGAGTCTCGAGTCCCGTGTTCGAGTCCGAGTCGAGTCCAAGTCGAGTCACCATTACCTGAGTTCGAGTCTGAGTCGAGTCTCGAGTCCTGTGTTCGAGTCCAAGTCGAGTCACCAATACCTGAGTTCGAGTCTGAGTCGAGTCTCGAGTCCCGTGTTCGAGTCCAAGTCGAGTCACCAATACCTGAGTTCGAGTCTGAGTCAAGTCTCGAGTCCCGTGTTCGAGTCCGAGTCCGAGTCGAGTCACCAATACCTGAGTTCGAGTCTGAGTCTAGTCTCGAGTCCTGTGTTCGAGTCCAAGTCGAGTCACCAATACCTGAGTTCGAGTCAGAGTCGAGTCTCGAGTCCTGTGTTCGAGTCCAAGTCGAGTCACCAATACCTGAGTTCGAGTCAGAGTCGAGTCTCGAGTCCCGTGTTCGAGTCCAAGTCGAGTCACCAATACCTGAGTTCGAGTCTGAGTCTAGTCTCGAGTCCCGTGTTCGAGTCCGAGTCGAGTCACCATTATCTGAGTTCGAGTCCGAGTCGAGTCTCGAGTCCCGTGTTCGAGTCCGAGTCGAGTCACCATTATTTGAGTTTGAGTCTGAGTCGAGTCTCGAGTCCCGTGTTCGAGTCCAAGTTGAGTCACCATTACCTGAGTTCGAGTCTGAGTCGAGTCTCGAGTCCCGTGTTCGAGTCCAAGTTGAGTCACCATTACCTGAGTTCGAGTCTGAGTCGAGTCTCGAGTCCTGTGTTCGAGTCCGAGTCGAGTCCAAGTCGAGTCACCATTACCTGAGTTCAAGTCAGAGTCGAGTCTCGAGTCCCGTGTTCGAGTCCAAGTCGAGTCACCATTATCTGAGTTCGAGTCTGAGTCGAGTCTCGAGTCCCGTGTTCGAGTCCAAGTCGAGTCAACATTACCTGAGTTCAAGTCAGAGTCGAGTCTCGAGTCCTGTGTTCGAGTCCAAGTCGAGTCAACATTACCTGAGTTCAAGTCAGAGTCGAGTCTCGAGTCCTGTGTTCGAGTCCATTTCGAGTCACCATTACCTGAGTTCGAGGCTCAGTCGAGTCTCGAGTCCCGTGTCCGAGTCCGAGTCGAGTCTCAAGTCCCGTGTCCAAGTCGAGTCCAAGTCGAGTCACCAATACCTGAGTCCGAGTCGAGTCTCGAGCCACCAGTGCCTACATGTCTCTATATCAAATTTTGTATAACCTATTTATTAGGGGTGTTTTCGATACAGCAAAAAGAAAGAAATGCCAGAGAAATTTCCTATTTTTTAAAAGAAAAAAATATTTTGAAATAAGTGTGAGTTTTCCTACGTCTTGAAACTTTCAGTTTTATAAATGGGGGTAATCTATTAAAAATATCTTTTTAAATATACTATTTGAGATTTGAAGTGCTGGAAAAAAGATGTGTGATGTAGGCTACATTTTTTTGCCAAACTTCCGTGATTACAAGTTAGTGTTACTACATTAAATCCACGGTGAATGTTGCTGATCTGTGGACTTAAAACCTATAACTAGTTAATTCATTCACGTCAGCACTGTTTGATCGGTTAATAACAGAGAAATGTTAGTGCTTCTCACTAGATCTCGCAACAATGTTATATGGGCTCTATGCACGGCGGTATTTCCGGTGAAGCATTAGGGATGCTCGATAACTTCCGCCAATCGTAGAGTCCAATGCAATACCGAGAATTTATATTGAATTTTATACTCCATGGTTATAATAAAGGAACGTTAGTCACAAAAACAGACAAAACAGACACTCCTCGTTGTGTTTATGCTTCTTTTAAAAATTATATTAAATAAATATAACTATATAAAATTACATCTAAACGTATGTACGTTTCATTTCAAAGACGGGAGGACAGTAAATTTTGAAGACTCTGCCATAATCCCGTTTTCTCCGGTTTTCCTCCGCTTTAATCTACACAACCGGAAATGGACGAGCATCCTTGCGTCAAATGCGGAATTTATGCGTGCATATAGCCCATACAGTGACTAATTCAAATGCTTTGTTTGTTTACTGGATCTCTCTCAGCGCTGTAGTACTGTCGCTTGATCAAGATCGGCTCGCGCTGCACTGTTGTTGATGGTCCAAACTGATAACTGGTCTGTGAAGCACAAAATGAGTTTCATTCCGCTTTCATTACGTTTGCCATTTGATGTTGCACAACGTTAGTTGGTTGCGCCAGTGCAGATTATGGTCGGCCGGAAAAAGGGTCCAACTGTAATGGTTCGTTTTGTAATGCGAGTCCGAGTCCAAGTCGAGTCACGAGTCCAGAGAATAAGGACTCGAGTACTCCATCACTGCGGTGTGCACACTCACATTGGCACCCTTTGTTTAGTCACAAGGCGTTAAATGTCGGCGAATATCACGCGCAAAATTTGTCCTGGTGTGAACAGGCCTTTAGACCCTCATGACTATTTCGAGTTTTTGAGGTTTTAAAGATAGTCCCAGTGACAGACTGAAAACTCACGACTACAGCAGATGGATAGGATATGTTCTAGATATACCACTGTTGTGTTGTATTGAGGAATGGGTTAAAACACTTGACTATAGTCTCTAGAGTAAGTGTGTGTGCCTGTCCTTGCTCTCCTGTCATGCGGGGGAGACGGGAATGTAGTCGAGTTGCGTAACACAATCGATCAGCAGAACACTGTGTGACAGCCAGAGGAAGTGAATGAGAACTTTATTTTAGATAGAGAGAGATGGAGATAAAGAAGCAGGACGTGCGTCTCTCTTCTTGAACAGCAACAGCACTAAAGCAAAGGCTAAACACAGAAATCATGACACTGGAACTGAGAAATATCGCAAGTCTTTTTTTCTTTTTCTTCTGAATATCAGCGTATTGAGCTGAACCTGTCTGTCACATGATGATGATGATGTGACACAATGGTGATTACCACAAAACTAGAAAAAATCTGTTATAATGGAAATAAATAGCCAATTTTATAAATATTAAAACACTCACGTTATAAATAGTATAGCTACAAAACATAAATATGCATATTAACATGACTTTAAGTGTGCAAAAAATGCTTATTAACATTTTCTGTGTAAAGCGACATCAAATTTTGTTGCCATGAAAACAAACCATTTACCAAAAATGATTTAAACTGCTTTATTTTCTCAAATAATACATATTTATAACACTTACAATTAGTTAACATTAGTTATTGTATTAACTAACATGAACTATGAGCAATACATTTATTACTGCATTTATAAAAATACAGTTGTTCATTAACTAATGTTAAAAAAACAACCTTTGATTTTAATAACGTATTAGTAAATGTTGAAGTTAATATTGACTAAAATTAGTAAATGATGTAGAAGGATTGTTCATTCTTAGTTCTTGTTAACCAATGAACTTTATTGTAAAGTGTTACCACATATTTTATAGTCCAGTTTTAATATTGTAGAAGTTTTAAAGCGGATTAACTTTAAGCTATTGAGTGTTTTTTACCCACTATGACACGTTTTATTGTTCATTTCGTCATGTGTTTTTTTTTTTTTTTTTTATAGTGTTTAATCTTGCATTTTGGTCTTTTTTATGTATGCACTGTAGGAAAAATTATACCATTCACAAACCAAAATATCCTTCTTATACCTCAAGTGAAAGGTTTGTTTGATGTTCACGATGTAATATGGACCGTCTCTGAGATGAAATGGTTGGATCTCATTGGGTTTTTTTTTTTTGTATGTGCGTGGTAAACCTTGCCTCCCAGTTCCGGTGTGTGTGTGTGATCATTCATCATATATGGTGCTCCGAGTGTGTTATCGCCTGCGCCGTGATTATGCATCACTCCGTCCTTATGTAACGTTATATAACATCGCCACCCACATCACTGCAGTGCCGAGAGAAGAGACTTTCTCAAACTTCACTGTGTGTTTCAGGATTTCAGGGCACTGATAAAATGAAGCCGTTTCAGTGATCGAGTGAAATCATGATGTTGATGTTGCTAGCATGTGTGTGTTTGAGTGTGTGTGAGAGTGAAGAAGATAAAGGGATGAACGGGAAATGAGGTTATTATGCAAACTCAACAGCACATTTAACATTTTACATAACCAGAACATTTTCATTCCAGTTTTTTTTTTTTTTTTGTTGCTAAAACGAGGCTTGTGTTTATGAGAAGTGGGTGATATGAAAGGAGACATTTCATGCTTTTTTGCTTTTTAGCTTTTTTTGAGATTAAAGAGTTCATTGTATTATAAATTGCTCTAAATTTCAGAACTTAAAATGTCCAGTCAGATCCTATGAGCATTTTTTGAGGAGTGAGAGAGTAAGATGCGATGTCTGCTCGTGTGTGTAGTACCTCCTGCTCTGCAGACACTTTGGAAGAAGATTTTAACAATATCTCGTCGATTTCAGCTGCGATCTTCACTATGAATAGGTGTGTGGGTAGGACAGTAAAATTACGATATAGACTTTTCAATTTATTAACAAAAAAGTCGTCAGAGCTTGTACATCCAATCAAACTCAAAAATAATGTATGCTAATATTACTACATATTTTAAAGGTTCATTTAATAAACATTTTTGTTGCAATAAAGTGATTTAGATTTTGATATCAATGGAAAATTTGGGTCCCGAAGCAGAACCACTAATGATTTCGATTGTTTTACGACTAGGGCAATCAATCAATTTCACTAAATATTTCATGTGAGTGCTTTAGCAAAGAGGTGTGCTTGAAATCACTGCTTTTAAATCATCTATAATGTCGTACCCCAAGTGTGATACTGTAATTGTGATTTTATTTTTATTTTATGGCAACAACACACTACTAACTATCTCAACCAGGCCCCATTATTTAAATGTAGAACATCGTGACGTTTGTCAGGAAAACTCAACACTACATGGAGAGGCGTTTCAGGGAGTTCAGAAACACAGACACTGATATGAAGAATAACTCCCTTTGTAAGTTTGCAGAGCTTTTTTTCATGCTCTAACAGCAACATCACACACTAAAGAAAGCTGAACATTTAAAAAGCATAATAGGACCCTTTAATTAACCCTTGTGCTGCATTAGATTTTTAACACCGTTGAGTGCATTAAGGACCAAAAATGGCCACATATTAAACATTGCCTAAAATATTATATATTATTATTATTTTCCACTTTTACCAAGTTAAATCTTTTAACCAGCATCAGTCCTCATCATAACTACCAAAAATGTATTCAATTTCAGGATATTAACCCTTTAATTACCAGTTTTGTTTGCGAAACCATCGATTTGTATAAGAGGAAAAAACACAAAAATTCAATTATTTTCAATAAACTAAATGCAAAGAGAAAACTTTAGATTTGCATTATCACAGTCCCACTTTGCAAAAAATCCCACTTAGCGCGTTAGAGACCTAAAATGGCCACCTATTAAACATTGCCTATTGCCTAAAATAAGGTGCATTTGCACCCATAGGGAATAAATATGTAGTGACGTCATCTGGTGGAATACACTATATAATGCAAATATAATGCTTTTGCTTCAAAATGAAAGGATGTTTGTGCAAAAATCATGTTTCATGTATTACTGACAGCCTCAGATTTAAACAACGTTTTAATGGGTTTCAATGGGCCATTTTTGGTCTTTATGGTGCTGAGTGTTACTATTTGATCTACACAGTGTGTGTTATACATATTTTGCAAAATGGGATCACATTTTTTACATGTATCCAAAAAGTCACAATTTTGCCAAATTTCATACCATTTGCATTAAAAAAGCCAAATTGGTCAAAGAAATTAAACTGCAAAAGACCAAAAATGTCCCTAATGCAGCATAAGGGTTAAAAAACCTTTAACTGTGATAATGATGCAACATATGATCAGCATATGATGTGTCCAAATCTCTCTCTCTCTCTCAAATTCATATCTGAAAATGATCTTTATTGGCATGAGAATTGTATCAATGTGTTGCCAAAGCATTTCTAAACAAAACTTACTGCAAATCATCATACATGTACATAATATACATACATAATTAACCTTCAAATTGTCTTGGTTTCCTGTTTACACTTCTGGGCTTCGGGGTCTATACGACCCCAACTATTGATTGAGTAATTGTACAAAAAAATATACATTTTTAATCATACAAATAATATATCGTTTTTTGTTTTGTTTACTTCTCATCTATTCATTAAAGCTACTCTGTTTAACTCTTTTAGTTTATTATTAGCTAAAAACACTTAGTTCTTTCAAATTATATGTGCTCATTAATGTATATTTACTTCGTTCGAGTAATAAAGTATTCTCGTGAGTGTATAATATGCCATTGAAAATACATACGGGTAAGGGGTTCGCCATGTTGCCCCTCCATCTTGAAAGTACATTAGCCAAAGAGAATTCAAGCTTCGCCTTTCGCGTTTACGTTTGAGTTAACACTCATGGACGAGGTTGAACTGGAAGCCATGTTAATCTTGGACTACATTGGCCACCGTAGGAGTTAAAACCAAATCGGAATTGAGAGGAACAGAAACTAATATTCCCTGGATGGTCATATACCTTTTCACCACTAGATGGAGGTAAAAATCACACAGTGCAGCTTTAATGCTGTGTTTTTGGAGATATAAAGTACTTTTGTATCCATATACCTCACAATTCCTCAACTACACCATTAGCTTTAGCATTAGCATATGAAATGTTTTTTTTTATGATACATTTTTTTTTTGTGACACATGAAGAAAATATATTTAGGTTTTTTTTTTTCACATTTCCTATTCATTTCAATGTGGGGTCATATTGACCCCGAAGACCAGAAGTGTAAACATTTGTTTTACATACCTTCAGAACAACCGAATCAAGTGTGTGTATAGATAGATAATGTATGAAGAGTCACAAAAAGATGAAGGGAACCTTTTTTTTATTAAGTAAAAGTCGATTCAAGTCAAGGGACCCCATGACCCGATTGAGGGTTACGTAGAACAGTTTATGAACATTTCAGAATTCTGTGAACAATTTAGAATTCAATGTTTGTGTGTGTGTGTGAGTGCATCACTGATTAGTCGCTGACTCTCTTTTTGTGACGAGCATCAATGTATCTTGCTGTTAGTATGATAGATGCAATCTCTTTTTTCACCTAATCGATTTTGAAATTATGTTTTTTTTGTTTAATTTTATGAAGTTAGGGCAAAGTATTTCACATTTTTGTGTGAAATGTTCCTCTGATGTCCTCATGGTTGGGACGGCTGGTGAGGAAGTGTTGCTCTGTCTCCACTTCTCCCTGCTCACAGTACGGGCAGATCTCGATCTCTCTCTCTCTCTCTCTCTCTCCATCATCTTCATCATCATCATCAGACTAAATGAGGGATCCCACAGACAGATGGATTTTCACTGGTGTGGTTTTGGGAGAAGAAAGGAAAAGCCTTGAATTATCCATTCTTCTCCTCCGCCCATTTATGACCAACCGTTTTGAAAAATCAATCTAGTCAATTAGAGATCAGACAGATCAGTTCCTGCCAACACACGTCTTGGACTGCGCTCCTCGAAGCGGCATGTGTGTGAAATGACCCGGGATGGCATTGTGAACACACCTGGTACAGTCGTGTGTGTGTGTGTGTGACGGGTCCTTCAGGTCTGCGCAGAGATAGGCCACTTTCATCTGAGCTCCAGCGGTTTCATGTTCTCCGTCTCCGTTTGGCTTATTGATCTGGAAGCCAGAGGCGGGAGGTCTCTCTACGTTTGGGCACTTTACTCTCTGTGCTGGAGAGAATCGAGTCCTCTATTGATCAAAGAGACGTGTGTGTGTGTGTTGGCGTGTCAGGATCCAACATACTGCTCTGAGAAGAGAATCCAGCTGAGATAAGAGAGGACGATTGAGGAAGAGTGTATTCGGTATAATTAAAATTCTGTTCAAACTTCACATTAAAGAGTTGAGATTTGAAGAGCTTCACACATGCACACATGGTCAATTAATACAAAAATAGATCTCTACGTTTTATTAACTCTTTCCCCGCCAGCGTTTTTAAAAAAAGTTGCCAGCCACCGCCAGGGTTTTTGACGATTTTCGCTAAATTTGAATGCCCCGCTGAATATTTTCTTCCATGAATATATGAAGATGATATATATAAAAATAAAGATCTGAGCCTCTGCTTTTAGGCAAAAAAAACGTTTTTATTTTATCTTCATTTGTTCTTTTTTTATTGCCTCTTGAACAGAGGTAGGTTTTGTCAAAAACACAACATTTTGGACAAAAAACTGAGAAAAAGGTATTTTTATCAAACAAGTGCATTTAAAAGCAGAATACATTCAGATGTTGTTTCCTTCATATATAAAACTTTCCAAAATAAATTAAAAACATAAAATAAATGTAAAATATATCAAATTTCCCAGGATGTAAGGGAAATGTAACTTTTGCAATTAAACTTCTGCCTCTGCCTCTCTGTGTTCTACCTGTGAATAATGAATAATTGGAATTACAATAAACAGGCCTAGACACACACACACACACACACACACACACACACACACACACACACAAATACATATTACAATGTGGTAAATGTGCACAAAGAGAGAAATAATTTGACAATTACACCTTCATATTTAGACAGCCACACATAAATGGCTGCACACACACATACATATTATAGTGTAATACTATTATACGATCTATCTGCGGCACGTCCATGGCTAGAACTTTCTGTGACAACATGTGCATCTCTCTCACTGACTACTTCGTCCCGATCAGATTCAGAATTATCAAATAAAGAGTGATCGGACTCCGAGTCCATTAACCTCCAGTACTTCAGCCATATACCTCTGCATTGTCTGTCTGATACATTCTCACTACTCCACTGTTTGAGACGATTGCAATCTGTTTCTCTGATCAAAGAGTTGCGCAATCATTCAGGACATGCGCGCGGGTCTTCCTTACCGTATACCACCTAAAACACGGATACCCGGAAAATTCCGTGTTTGGCGCAGATGCGTTTTTTCATTAAACACGGAAAATTCCGTGTTTGGCGGGGAAAGAGTTAAAGGGATACTCCACTTTTTTTTTTTTTTGGAAATAGGCTTATTTTATAACTCCTTCAGGGTTAAACATTTGAGGTTTACCAGTTTTCGAATCCATTCAGCCGGTTTTCTGATATTTAGAGGAATATCAGTAACCAGACAGTTTCTGGTCTCATTGACTTCCATTGTAGGAAAAAAATATATACTATGGAAGTCAATGGGACCAGAAACTGTCTGGTTACTGATATTCTTCAGAAAATCGGCTGAATGGTTTCGAAAACGGTAAAACTCAAATGTTTAACTCTGAGGAAGTTGTAAAATGAGCCTATTTCCAAAAAAAAAAGTGGAGTATCCCTTTAAGAGCAGGAATGGTGCTTGCCCATGCAAACTATATTAAAAAAATGAACCTCAGAAACGCACCCATGTCTTTCAAAACTTAAGCCGATTCATCATCCTGGCCGATATATCAGTGTATCACTAATGTACAGAATAATGATAATAGCACATAAACCGAGACTGTCCCACACACTCTTCTTGAGAACGACCCAGAGTCGTCTGGCTGATGCTGTCGCTGTGATTTATGATTGGAGAAGTGTGTCCGTGTGTGATTGAGACGAAACACTCGCGCTCGTTTGTAAAGCAGGAAGTTGATTTAGTTACACACAGTAAACCTGATGTATCCAGTGTCCAATAAGGACATTCACTCCACTTGAATTGGGTTTAAATGTTAAATCCATTTCATTGAACAGTAAATGTGACATGAAATAATGATTTGAAATCACTGGCATGATACAAGAGATGTGATACCAGCACATCTAAGGTGTAGTTAGGAAATTGGTTGGTCAGTTCAGCTTCAGGATAGATAAAAACACATTTGACCACAGAATGATGCGATTGGCCAATCACAGTCGAGTATTCCAGAGGGCCAATGGTAGCTATCGAATGGCAAAGGCTGTGAAGTGATGAATGTCGGCCAGTGTTTGTAGTGTCACACAAACTCTTTAACACAAGTTTGAGTGCATTTAACATCTTCCGGAATCTTGATTTTAAGAAAATCATATTTCTTCATTTTTATATATGTATGTATATATATATGTATATATATGTGTGTGTGTGTGTGTGTGTATATATATATACTGTATATATATATTTATATATATATACACAGTATATATATATACTGTGTATATACGTATATGTAAATATAAATATATATATATATTGATATATATATATTTATATTTACATATATATACACAGTATATATATATATATATATATATATATATATATATATATATATATATATATATATATATTAGGGCTGTGAAACGATTAATCACGATTAATCACATCTAAAATAAAAGTTTGTGTTTACATAATATATGTGGGTGCACTGTGTATAATTATTATATATATATATAAATACACACACATGCTTGTATATATTTAAGAAATATTTTCATGTATATACTGTAAATAGATTAATATATAATTTATATTATATATAAGTATAAATATTTAATATATAAATAATATTTTTTTCTTAAATATACACGCATGTGTGTGTAGTTATATACAAAATAATTATACACAGTGCACCCACATATATTATGTAAACATACTTTATTTTGGATGTGATTAATTGCGATTAATCGCTTCACAGCCCTAATATATATATATATATATATATATATATATATATAGTATTAAAATATGTATCATAATATTATTACGGTTAATGGTTGATCATTTAAAAATGAATTATAGATGTGTGTAAAGATCAGTAATGCACTGTTAGTACTTTTACAGTTATAACATATTAATAATTTTTTTTCTGAAATACATATATTTTTGGTTTCACAGTGAAATATTTTAATAGTATCTTTATTTAGTATACTAATAATTATTATTATTCTTTTATATTGATGTATAACCACAACATTTTGCTCCTGTACAAGCAATCACAGCAAATCTGGAATTTTTTGAAAGATTTTTGTATCGCAATTTGATTTTTGTTTTTGCCCAAATGGTGCATCTCTAGCACATAGTGTGGGTTGTGTTTATGGTACATTCATGTGCTTTTATTAGAGGAAAATGAGCTCAGAGCTCATCCGTGACTCATTCACCTCTCATTACAGTCCCACTCCTTATCTCTTGCTCTCTCTCTCTCTCTCTCTCTCTCTCTCTCTCTCGCTCTCTCGCTCGCTCTCTCAGCCCACTCATGCGGTGGATTGGGGGGTTGGTTGCTGTAAGGTGGGGTGAGCTCACGGATAAAGCTCTGCTGGGATTGGCTGGTTTGAGCTGTGTAATTCAGTGTGACTGTGTTTGGGTCCTCCCTCTCTCTCTCTTTGAGGCAGCGCTCCAGTGAGGATATCTTCAGTTCGCAGGCAGGACAGGATTAACTCAACAACTCATCTCATCTGCATATAGATGCCCAGGGAGAAGCTCTCTCTCACACACACACACACACACTCTCAGGGCTTCATAGATCTGTTGAAGGGACTCTATTTGGACTAATTGGATGTTCATATTGGAGATTGAATAGATTTTTTCGGCATCAGATGTCCGGCAGAAGATGTAGTAGAGTCTGTTAGAAGACCTCGGAGTTGCGCAGAGTTTATTCGGTCGGGGTGTTTGGTGCGAGATGCCGTCCCGCGAGTCCTACGTGGTCCGTAAGCAGGACAAGTCGCTGGTGCACAAGGCCAAGGCCGAGGGAAAGGAGCAGGGCATGGTGGCGGCGGCTCTGGGGATGAAGATGAGTCCTCAGAAACCTCCCGCCACTCTCTGGCAACCTCTCAAACTGTTTGCTTATTCGCAGCTCACGTCGCTGGTCCGGCGAGCCACGCTGAAGGAGAGCGAGCGCGCGCCCAAGTACGAGAAAGTCCACAACTTCAAGGTAAGGTCCTGCTACAACTCACTGGGTCGTTTTACTAGAAATGATATTGGAATGAAAAAAGGTAACCCTCAAACCGTACTCGCTTTATAGCCCTTAATCCTGTAATTGTGGACATATGTGGGCACAGAGGACTCAGGTGTGATCCTAATTTTTATTTATTATAAATGTTATATCACTGTATTCGATAAAGTTTTGTCTATCCATTTATGGGGTGTTCTTTTATTTTGGGGGTATTTTTGAATTTATTTACTTCAAAAAGTACCATATTTTCTACATAAATTGTTCTTATTTTTATGTTTTATTTTTTCAATTACATTAAAATATCATTCCAATAAGTTCTTAGAGCTAAAACCTAAAGATGAAGTGACTTTGCTGTCACCCGGTGTCTTATTTTGGCTTATTTTAGACTGCTCTAAATTACAGTTTTTCCCATTCATTTCTATGGGTGCCCATTTTTGACCCAAATACAAGATTAAGGATTTTTTTTCACCCACTTAACATTGTAGAATTGAGTCCAAAAAAATAGTGTGTGTTCAGGAGGCAAACTTAGGAAAAGGAGCCAAGTCTTGTACCGCTCAGATCAAGGGAAGAATTTTTAAAAAAATAATTCAAAACTATTTTGCCCACATTTGTCCAGAATACGGTTTTAGGGTTAATGTAAAACGGAATTTAAAGTTTAGTTTTGTTACTTGATTGGGTTTTTTTTTCTTGTTTTATGTATAAAGCTCACTTCTTTGAGTTTGATTTGTGCTTAAAACAATAAAGAACTAAACTATTTGCTAATGGGATGAGAAATGAAAATGTTTTTTGGTATATTACCAATAAATAATAATTGGTAATATTATTATTTGTTGTGTATCAACATTTGTTACGTATTCCATCAAAATGCTCCGCTCTTTTCTGTGATTCATTGAAATATTTTGTAAATGTTAAGTTGTTGTGACATTAGAAAACAACAAAAAAGAATACAAAAAAATGTTGTCCAATTTTTTTTTTTAAGTTTATTTTTGAATTAAATGGGATAAGAAAATAAACTTAGTAATATGTTTGGTAAATAATATTGGTATTATCATTTGTGGTGAATCAACATTATGTTCTGTCATAATTTTTCGAAATAATTGAAAAGTTTTGTACATTTTAAGTTTTTGTGACATTATAAAGGAAAGACACAAAATTTGATAGAATTTGAAGTTAATCTTAATTCTTAATAATTAAAATCTTAATTTTTCTTGTTTCATGCATAAAGCTAGATTAATTAAGTTTAATTTCTGCTTAAAACAAGAACAAAAGCTATTTGCTAATGGTTAAGAAAATAATATTTTTGGTGAATAATGTTGGTAATATTATTATTTGTGGTGTATCTTCATTTTTTAATTAATTAATTAATTTATTTATTTATTTTTGCATTCTGTCAAAATGGTCTCAATTCTGTCTCAATTTGACCATGATTCATTTAAATGTTTTGGCAATCGTGTCATTTTTTAAGCAAATATGTCATAGGATGTTATGCAAATTCTCCCCAAATGTGATTTAAACCCGTCCCGAGGGGTGTGTTGTTGCCGTGGCAGCGGTGCAGGTTTCAGGAGACGTTGGAGGAGTTAACCGTGAATCTGTTTAAGGCCAGAGGTTGGGAAAAACAAATGGAATAAATGCATCTTCTGTTTGTATTGGAGAGGAAGGGAGCGCGAGGGAGGTTGTGTGGGGTGACAGATGGAGAGATTAGGAACTGATAGAGGGATGGTAAACAGCAGTGTTTCCTCGTTCGGCTTGAATCATGAGCAGATCCTGCCGTCCCGTCCCGTCCCGTCCCCCGCCTCGTGTTCTGTAAACCTCACAGACTGCTGACTCCACAAACACCTCTTTCTCTCACGCCTGCTTTTCTCCTGTTTGCCGCATGGTTATCCCCCGTTCGAGACGCTGGTTTCATCAGCAGGACAGTTAATAAGAAGTTATTTTGGTTAGTAACATGGAGATCATTACACACTAAGCATTGCATTACAGTAAATAAACCCATGTACAAGTGTACAGTACAGTCAAATTCAACATTATCAGTTTATTCACTATAGTTTAGAAAATGGTAATAAAATATGACAATATGACTAGACCCTCACACATGAATGATGTTGAATATCTGATGGCTGTTACATTTAAAAAAAGGTACAAAAGCTGTCACTGGGGCTGTACCTTTTCAAAAGGTACACTTTTGTCCATTTTAGGTACTAATTTGTAGGTTTTATGTGCTAATATATACATTTTATGTGCTAATATGTACATTTTTGGTGCTAATATGTACATTTCAGGTACTAATATGTACATTTTAGGTGCTAATAGGTGCTAATATGTACATTTCAGGTACTAATATGTACAGTTTAAGTGTTGATATGTTAATTTTATGTGCTAATATGCACCCTTAAGGTACAAAAGTGTAGCTTTTGAAAAGGTACAGCCCCAGTGACAGCTTTTGTACCTTTTTTTCTGAGATTATAAATACAAACTTACATAATAGCAGTTTAGCATAAACTATCATCAAGCAATGCTTCATGTCAGTCTGTGTGTAAAAAGCTCGCATTAGTAATTACAGAAAACACACTTCAGCAAAACGTGCTCAGCTCAAAGTGAATGAATCATTTTTGGTCCCAAATGTTACTGGTAGACACTGTGTGAATCATTTTTGGGTATAATATGTCAGTTTACTTGATTTTGCTATTTTGCTTTCCTCCCTTACAAAAATGAACTATAGTGTCCTGAACACACTATTAAAAAATATCAGAAATGATATGTTGTCCGAATAATTTTTGGTTTGACTGTATAAGAAATATATGGAAATGTTTTAGGTAAACTGATACCAGCGACGACACTTACAGTTATGAATAAGAAACAAGGCTTTCTTTTGATAATCAAGCTTTTCTTTGTCCTCTTTTCCATAAAGCGCTGAAATCCCCTCAGCTCTGTAAATATGAAATCTGTTAAATTCCTCAGGCCTCTTTTATATGTAAATAGGGCACTTCTCACGTTGATGTCGGTTTGATGTACATGGATTTCATCATCTACTGTAAGACGGCTGTGGTGTTGCTGGTGTGTCCCGTACGACCGCATGATTGGGCGAGCTGTAACCTGGAGAGAGCGAGCGAGAGAGCAGGGCTTTCCTCTCTCTCTCTCTCTCTCTCTCTGATTAATTGAGATTGGATTAATCAGAATGAGCTGTGACCGCTCACGCATGTGTGTGTCCCGCAGGTGCACACCTTCAGAGGGCCACACTGGTGCGAGTACTGCGCCAACTTCATGTGGGGACTCATCGCTCAGGGGGTCAAATGTGCAGGTAAATCAACACAGACACACACCATGCAAACATGACGTTGGAATCGTGCTTTCCACCTATTTCCATAGTTTTTATATACAGTAGTTATGTTATGACGTAGTTATTATTAGAGTTTCATTTTATTATTTTTTATAATATGTATTGAATATTTACATACATTCAAATTCATATATATATGGTGCATATATATTATTTTACACAGGAGAACTTTAAAGTTTCAAACTATCTCATTTGAAGTTGTTTATTTTGTCTGAGAATGGATGAATGTTCTAGATTTAAAATTTTGGTGCTTTTTTATTTTTTATTTATTTATTTATTTATTTATTTTTTACTGTGAACTCAAACAGAACCTCCTGAAGTTTGGCTATTTATCTTTAGAAAGTATTACCTGGATGTTCTAGATTTCCAGATTTTTTTCCTTATCCCTAAGCAAGTTATGGCCATTTCTTACAAAATTATTATTATTATTATTATTATAGGCGCTTTTCAGTGAAAACTGGTGTTTTTTTTATTTACTGACAATGTAGATGTGTCCAAAAAAGTTCAGGAATTAAAGTATGTATAATATGTCATATATAATATATAGTATGTCATCACTGTTCTGTGTTCTCATTGGTTTACGCTCTTTTGTTATGGGTCGTCATCGCTGTCCTGCGTTCTCATTGGTTTACGCTCTTTTGTTATGGGTCGTCACCGCTGTTCTGCGTTCTCATTGGTTTACGCTATTGTTATGGATCGTCATCAATGTTCTGCGTTCTCATTGGTTTACGCTCTATTGTTATGGATCGTCATCGCTGTCCTGTGTTCTCATTGGTTTACGCTCTATTGTTATGGATCGTCATCAATGTTCTGGGTTCTCATTGGTTTACGCTCTATTGTTATGGATCGTCATCGCTGTCCTGTGTTCTCATTGGTTTACGCTCTATTGTTATGGATCGTCATCGCTGTCCTGTGTTCTCATTGGTTTACGCTCTATTGTTATGGATCGTCATCAATGCCCTGCGTTCTCATTGGTTTACGCTCTATTGTTATGGATCGTCATCAATGTCCTGCGTTCACATTGGTTTAGGCTGTTGTTATGGATCGTCATCAATGCCCTGCGTTCTCATTGGTTTACGCTCTATTGTTATGGATCGTCATCACTGTTCTGTGTTCTCATTGGTTTACGCTCTATTGTTATGGATCGTCATCACTGTTCTGCGTTCTCATTGGTTAACGCTCTTTTGTTGTTATGGATCATCGTTGTTCTGTGTTCTCATTGGTTTACGCTCTATTGTTATGGATCATCATCACTGTTCTGTGTTCTCATTGGTTTACGCTCTATTGTTATGGATCGTCATCGCTGTCCTGCGTTCTCATTGGTTTAGGCTGTTGTTATGGATCGTCATCACTGTTCTGTGTTCTCATTGGTTTACGCTCTATTGTTATGGATCGTCATCACTGTTCTGCGTTCTCATTGGTTTACGCTTTATTGTTATGGATCGTCATCGCTGTCCTGCGTTCTCATTGGTTTACGCTCTATTGTTATGGATCGTCATCGCTGTCCTTCGTTCTCATTGGTTTATGCTCTATTGTTATAGATCGTCATCGCTGTCCTTCGTTCTCATTGGTTTAGGCTGTTGTTATGGATCGTCATCACTGTTCTGCGTTCTCATTGGTTTACGCTCTATTGTTATAGATCGTCATCGCTGTCCTTCGTTCTCATTGGTTTAGGCTGTTGTTATGGATCTTCATCGCTGTCCTGTGTTCTCATTGGTTTAGGCTGTTGTTATGGATCGTCATCGCTGTCCTTCGTTTTCATTGGTTTATGCTCTATTGTTATGGGTCATCATCGCTGTCCTTCGTTTTCATTGGTTTATGCTCTATTGTTATGGATCGTCATCGCTGTCCTGCGTTCTCATTGGTTTAGGCTGTTGTTATGGATCGTCATCACTGTTCTGCGTTCTCATTGGTTTATGCTCTATTGTTATAGATCGTCATCGCTGTCCTTCGTTCTCATTGGTTTAGGCTGTTGTTATGGATCTTCATCGCTGTCCTGCGTTCTCATTGGTTTATGCTCTATTGTTATGGGTCGTCATCGCTGTCCTGCGTTCTCATTAGTTTAGGCTGTTGTTATGGATCTTCAACGCTGTTCTGCGTTCTCATTGGTTTACGCTCTATTGTTATGGATCTTCATCGCTGTCCTGCGTTCTCATTGGTTTATGCTCTATTGTTATGGGTCGTCATTGCTGTCCTGCGTTCTCATTAGTTTAGGCTGTTGTTATGGATCTTCAACGCTGTTCTGCGTTCTCATTGGTTTACGCTCTATTGTTATGGATCTTCATCGCTGTCCTGCGTTCTCATTGGTTTAGGCTGTTGTTATGGATCTTCAACGGTGTTCTGCGTTCTCATTGGTTTATGCTCTATTGTTATGGGTCGTCATCGCTGTCCTGCGTTCTCATTGGTTTACACTCTTTTGTTATGGGTCGTCATCGCTGTCCTGTGTTCTCATTGGTTTAGGCTGTTGTTATGGATCTTCATCACTGTCCTTCGTTTTCCTTGGTTTATGCTCTATTGTTATGGGTCATCATCGCTGTCCTGCATTCTCATTGGTTTAGGCTGTTGTTATGGATCGTCATCACTGTTCTGCGTTCTCATTGGTTTACGTTCTTTTGTTATGGGTCGTCATCGCTGTCCTGCGTTCTCATTGGTTTAGGCTGTTGTTATGGATCGTCATCACTGTCCTTCGTTTTCATTGGTTCATGCTCTATTGTTATGGGTCATCATCGCTGTCCTGCATTCTCATTGGTTTAGGCTGTTGTTATGGATCGTCATCACTGTCCTTCGTTCTCATTGGTTTATGCTCTATTGTTATGGTTCGTCATCCCTGTCCTGCGTTCTCATTGGTTTAGGCTGTTGTTATGGATCGTCATCACTGTCCTTCGTTCTCATTGGTTTATGCTCTATTGTTATGGTTCGTCATCCCTGTCCTGCGTTCTCATTGGTTTACGCTGTTGTTATGGGTCATCATCGCTGTCCTGCATTCTCATTGGTTTAGGCTGTTGTTATGGATCGTCATCGCTGTCCTGCGTTCTCATTGGTTTACACTCTTTTGTTATGGATCGTCATCGCTGTCTTGCGTTCCAATTGGTTTACACTCTGTTGTTATGGACACAAATCAAATACAACTTCTTACCAGTTCTGTCAAACAAAGTATTAGATATGACTGACAGATATCGTAAACTAATGACGACGGAGAATTTGAGTGTGTGCTGCAATTCTCAGCGCCACCCGTCAAAATAAAAGTCCCGCTTCCAACATATCGGCCAATCAGAAACACTTATTGACCAATGCCAATATTTTAAAAATACCAAATATCGGCTGATATGTCGGCCTTGGCGATATATCGGTCGACCACTAGTGTGTGTGTGTGTGTAGAGCTCATATAGGTCAGTGCGTTCACTCTGGATGAGGAATATGTGAGTGCTGATTAGCGTGTGGAGTGCACATAGCCTGGCCTACATCTGCGAGAAACAGACTGTTCTAAACACTGGCATCATGATGAAAGCAGACAGATGAAAACTTATTTATAGGTTTCATTCTTTATTATAGCAGACATGATTTTAAAAGAAAATTAATTGTGTTTTTAGTGCAAAAAGGGTATTTTTAAATACACATTAGGAGACACATTATCTCTGTTGAATTCAGTCTTGTTCTTCAAATGAATGTTATTGTGGTTGGTCGGTTGTGTATGTTTTAATGATTTATGTATACGATAATGTGAGTGACACATGTGTTTTCATGAACTGACTTCATGAATAATGCATGCAACTATTTTGAAAGCAGCTTGTGTTCAAAATCCCTTATTCTGAGACCCTTTTTACGCTACTTGTATCCACCTCCTTTTCTCACCCTTTCTCTCTCTCCCTCTCTATCTTTATCTCTCTCGCTCGCTCTCTCTCTTTCTTTCTATCTATCTCTCTCTCTCATATATTCTGTGATGCCACCAGAAACTAGGGCATTGAAATCTCATTTGATGTAGAGATTTGCATTCAGTGTTGCGATCTGACATGCTTTCTTCTTTCTTTTGCTTTTTGTCTGAGAGAGTGAGTCTGGGAGCTGTGTGCTGGGTGTCTGCCAGCCCCAGTGCCCGGGCATGTTGTGCCACATTGCCTCATGAGAGGATAAAGACACACACACACACACACACACACACCCTCGGCCCAGGCCATCATGGCAGAGGCTGAAAACAAAGCTGGCATGTCTTTATAATGAGAAGAGGGGCTGAGAGCTCTTTACACACACACACACACACATTGAAATTCAGGGCTCGTAGCAGCACTGGGTCACACGGTGTGTGAATTTCAGGAGACTGGAACACTTTCACAGAAAGAGAAAACACCTGAATAAAGCCCAAGATATTTGCTTTATAACACCTCTGGGTTACTCTTAATTTAAGTCATGCATGTTCTTACTGCATTATGTTCATAATGCTTTATAATATGCATAAATTAAATGATTGTAACCCCAGTTGCATTTTCACATGATAAAACCTGAAAATGTAATGAGATAAATGCATTAAAATGCATGTGTATATTGTAACTGTGGCTTAAGCAAAGTTATTGACTCTGGTCCATTGAATTATTGGAAATGAATGTGCAGATGATGCAGTTTCTCCTTGGGCGTGCATTCAATTTCTATTCATTTGAGGGAACGAAATCATTTACAGTAGATTATTATGTCTTTTCTCAGACATTGTGAATGCATTATAATGCATTTTGCATGTTATAATTAACTAAAACTTAAAGTCCCCCTGTAGTCAACCATTTTATCTCTTAAAACTCATCTGTGTAATTCACCAAAATTACATATTTAAAAAAAAAAAAATTCCTTAAAAAAGTTGTCTTTGTCTTAAAATAGCTTGAATGTAACTCTACACCCTTCCCTCATTTAGTATATGCGGTTCTATGAATATGCAAATGATCATTTTAAACTAAAACGCATATAGTACTACACTGAACTATACTAAAAATGATAGACGCATTCAAAAAAAAACTTGGAAAAATTTAAAATGACAAGCAAACAACTACATTACTAAAACTAACTCTAAATAAAATGATCGAATTCAAAATATTAACTAAAACTATAATACTGATGCTATGATGCTAAACAATTAGTATAATGTGTTTTATATACTGGCTTTAAATAAACCCCCTTTTTTTCATCTAATAATGCTTACAATCATTTAAAAAATGTCAGTTATAAAAAAAATCTATTATATTTGATCAGTCCCGACAGCTTAAAGGCAGAGGTGTGTTAGTTGTGTACGGTGATGAACACGGCCTCAGCAGACCTCAGCTCACGCACTGAACGCATTAGAGATGTGCCCTCTATTAGCGCCTGTCTCCTCCGCTTATCATAAACCTCGCTCTTCTTTTTCAAAAATAATTACAGTTCTGCATGGCTGAAGTCTCACGACGCCAGAGCCGCTCAAGGGGCCGTTTTTAATCACACGCCGCAGAATCTTTACAATAAGTGTCAACGGATCATTCACTATACACTCTTTAAAATATTGGCATCGCAAATATTCGTCACGCTAAGAAAATAATGGTTCTTTTGAGATTTTTTAATTATTTTTTTTGCATGCAATGATTTAGATTAGACTTCATTATAATTCCAGGAGTCAAAAGAAGAACAAATCTATTGCCACATTGTTTTGAGATAATAAAAAAAAATGAATCCAGACGCCAGCTATAGATTATATTTTGGGGATTATATCATATGATGTTCAGTTTTTACAACCTGACTTGTTTATTTGTTTAAAAAAGACCATATGTTCTTTCAGACAACGACTTGAAATCTTTATCTTCCATTTGTTGTGTACGTTGTTTGGTGTAAGCGTACTCATAATGAAAGACGTCTGAAAAGACTAGTAGTTTAGCATAATATTATGGTTATGGTTTCTTTAAAAAAGCAGTTCAAAAATAAAAAAAATTTAATTAAAATTGTCCACCAATCGCCTTTATTGGAAAAAAGTGCAGTACAAATCAGTCATTAAACCATTTTTTTCAGGAATATATGAAATTAATGTGAATACAAAGATTATATTTCTAAGAACATAACACGTGCATTTTAATATAGGTTTTAGCTTATAATTTAGGGACGCACCGATATGAAAATTTTGGCCAATACAATAACCGATATTCTATATTTTAAAAGCCGATAACCGATATTCTATGTTTTAAAAGCCGATAACTTATATTTTGAAAGCCGATAACCGATATTCTTTATTTTGAAAGCCAATAACCAATATTCTATATTTTAAAAGCCGATAACCGATATTCTATGTTTTAAAAGCCGATAATTTATATTTTGAAAGCCGATAACCGATATTCTACATTTTGAAAGCCAATAACCAATATTCTATATTTTAAAAGCCGATAACCGATATTCTATATTTTAAAAGCCAATAACCAATATTCTTCATTTTAAAAGCCGATAGCCGATATTTTACATTTTGAAAAGCCGATAACCAATATTCTATATTTTGAAAGCCGATAACCGATATTCTATATTTTAAAAGCTGATAACCGATGTTCTATATTTTAAAAGCCGATAGCCGATATTCTATATTTTGAAAGCCGATAACCAATATTCTATATTTTGAAAGCCGATAACCGATATTCTATATTTTAAAAGCTGATAACCGATGTTCTATATTTTAAAAGCCGATAGCCGATATTCTATATTTTGAAAGCGGATAACCGATATTTTGGCTGATAAATGTAAATCCACATTTTAAACTTTTGAAAGTCTGATTAGGAAAACAAAACTCTCACCAGTAAAAGCCATGCCTCAAGCACACTATTATAATGTTTTTATAATAATTGCATATAGACTACATGACAGACTTGTTACTCTGCACTGTATTTTCCTTTTTCAAGTGATTTCTATCATATTTAAAAAAATTCAAAAGTATCACGGCGAACAGTGCACATCTTAAGTGTCTCAACTGAAAGAAATAATCCATTATTTATCAACTTTAATAAATCGACCAAATTTTCTTAACGTGGGGATAACAATAACATTAAAAAGAGCAAATATTGTCCGATACCGATATGGTGGCCGATATATCGGCATCCCTATTCCTTTAAAACATGACTTCAGAATGACAGTCTGGTGGTTTTTAAATTTTAAATCTTAAAGCCAGTCAGAGAGCAGAGCGTTTGGCCCATTTACTGCAGAAATGAGGTCTGGTGTCGCCTACAGGTCTCTGTCTCTGTCTCTCTCTCTCTCTCTCTCTCTCCCTCCTCCAGGTCACGTTGTTTTGAGTGTCTCTCACACTGAACTCATCTGCCCTGAGCTTTCTCTCTCTTTCAGCTGCTTCTTGTCTCTATTTTCCTTGCGTTCTCAGTCTTCCTCTTTATTTCTATCTTCATCCATGTCTCTGTGGGTCTTGCTTTGAAGCAGCTGGCCCAT
The DNA here is from genome assembly GCF_016745375.1 of Pimephales promelas. The sequence continues at coordinate 1,182,349 of NW_024121488.1, forward strand.
TTAGGAGGCCACATTATATATTAATCAGCTAATTTGCCTACATTTGCATATGGCGTGTGCGCCCTGGAGTCTGTCTGCACTGGTTGCATGGGTGCAGTTGAGGGGGTTGGTTAGTGTTTGCTGTTCAAAAGAACCAAGTCAACGCTGATATGTGATATTTATTATTTTTAATATATAAATATTTTTGTTTTATTGTTAAAATTTCTCAAGTTGATATGTGATTTTTATTATTAATATATATATATATATATATATATATATATATATATATATATTTCTTTTTTTTATTTTATTGTTAAAATTTCCCGGAAAAGTTAATTTCCCGGAAGTTTGTTTGAGAGGCCTGACATAACATTGGCTCAGCCAATAGCATGAGTTGGGGGCGGGACTATCTGTTTGTGGAAGACATCAATAAAAATGTTGTAATTTGGACTCAGTCGTGAAGTGAAGCTCATTTTATAGTGTCCTTGTTACATGTACTTAGCATAGTAATCCTGACCATAGCCTTATAGTAAGTAAATACATGTAGATTATTATAATTATTATTATTACTCGGTATTTTAATATATAATTACACAGTAAGTGTAACCCTTGGTTTAATATTTGTTTCTATATTGTGCTTAAATGAATAATTTTAATTCTGTCAATATTTATTCACCCTCATATTGTCTGGTTAGCAGCATTCATCAAATATCCTTTTACAAAAGAAAGGTTCGGAACAACATGAGGGTGAATAATTTATTATTTTTATTTGTTTTGGCTTGACTATCTCTTCAATTAGCTCTTTATTTCAGGATCCGATGTGAATAACACACACTTCACTCCTCCAGGGTCTCAGAGATGTATTTTTGGGGCGTATGAAGCTGTTAGGTGCCTGAAATTGCTCATGCATATTTTATAAGGCACCATTTGTAGTCCTGGCATGTTCTGTCATCAGCCAAGGTGACACCGCTGAAATCCCCGTCAGCCAATCAGAGCGGCTGACATCACTGATCAGGGGTCGGGAGAGGTCACTGATTAAGCAGAATGAAAGCTCAGCATTCTGCGTAATTTAACTATAGCAAATCAACTTCAGGATCAATAAGATCAGCGTGAAACTGCACACTCCGGACACTTATTCAGTCATTTCAGCACGCCGCATTGATCGCTTCATTTGCTCATTTATTGACCTGGTATTGTTTAGGCAGGAGTAATGGATCAAACGTGTGTGTGTGTTCCTCAGACTGTGGGCTGAACGTCCACAAGCAGTGCTCCAAGATGGTGCCGAACGACTGCAAGCCGGACCTGAAGCACGTGAAGAAGGTGTACAGCTGTGACCTCACCACACTGGTCAAGGCCCACAACACCAAACGGCCCATGGTGGTGGACATGTGCATACGAGAGATCGAGTCCCGAGGTGATCGCATCACACACTTTCATCTAGACTGAACTCCGATCAGGGGAGATAACACTTCTATATATCTAGACACTGTCTTTAACTAGTATGTACTTGCATTAAAGCAATAATTGTTAGGTTCAGTGTATTGCTTGTGTTGATGTTGTATTGTAAAGCACTTGAGCTGATATTGAGGTCAGCACAGGTTTGGTGTGGGCGAGAGTCCTCACACAGGACGCACAGAAAGACTTGAACGAACAATAACACAAACATTTATGCCAAAATGTCAGTTTTTTCGAGTATCCTCACAAGAACAGTCTTAAATGAGTTAAATAAAATCTTAAATGAAAGTAAATAGTAGTGAGAGAACGAGATGTGTGAGATCCTGTCAGCAGCGGCGGATCTTAAAGTGACATGAGGCATTAATTCTGTCTGTCAGTAAAGACAGAGGGAACAGACTGCTCTTGACTAAAGAACGCTTGTAGCTTTGATAAGGATTAATCTATATTTCATTTATAATGTATGCAGTGTGGACTGTTTTATAAACTTATTCAATTTCTGTAAGCTACAGGTAAAAATGACATTTATTATGGGTTTAAGTGAGGATTGTTTTAACCCTCATTTCGGAGTCACACTTCTTATCTTCCCGGTCAGAAGTGACCGGACACCTAAAAATTAAATTTCCTCCATCCCAGTAAAACCAATGCAATTTATTTTTGTTCTATAATATTTATTCTTATTAATTTAGTATTTTGAGACAATTTGTTTGAATTTATTAATATTTATGCAATATTTATGGTCTATTTTTGCCATGGAAAAAAAAAAATATATATATATATATATATATATATATTAATGCAGTATTTTAGTTTTATATAGAGTCTAGGCCTTAAAATATTTTTTGAAGAAAATTAGCACCATCTGGTTACAGTATAGAGAAAAAGCGTAGAATCATGGTATAACCACTAGATGGCATGTTCAGCTCTCTGTGGAGAGGCATGTGAATTCCCCAGATGTTTATGAACACATTTTTTGGGGGGGGGGGTGGATTTGAATATATAGTTGAAACAATCTCTAAAACTATTTCTTATTAAAAGAAAAAAATAATAATAAATAAAAAATTGTGAATTTTTGTTTTTTTGTCAATTTCTCATTCATTTCCTATGGGGGTCATTTTTGACCAAAGATTTTTGACCAAAGTGTGACTATTTTTTTTAAGACCAATTAGCATGCTCAGATCATGACCTCAATTTTTTTTGTGTGTTCACATACATAATGCCATAAAAGTCACCAAGTTTCGTAACACTCTGATGAAGCTGTGATTTTTAAAAATTCAAAACATACTTTTTGTAATGAAAATGTATTGGTGTGTATGTGTATAATAGTGTGTTTGTATGTGTGTGTGTGTTGGTGGGTCTGTCTGTTTTGCACTCTAGATGTTGTAGAGTGTCACCCCTTTCCTGCGGTGTACTTTTTTATAGAATTGTGGCCGATTTGTAGATTGTACATACAAAAATTCAGAGATTTTTTTTATTATTATTTCCCATTCATTTCCTATGGGTCGGTCATTTTTGACCGAAGAGCACTAGTGTGACTATTTTTTTTAAGACCACTTAGCATGCTCAGATCATGACCTCAATTTTTTTGTGTGTTCACATACATAATGCCATAAAAGTCACCAAGTTTCGTAACACTCTGATGAAGCTGTGATTTTTAAAAATTCAAAACATACTTTTTGTAATGAAAATGTATTGGTGTGTATGTGTATAATAGTGTGTTTGTATGTGTGTGTGTGTTGGTGGGTCTGTCTGTTTTGCACTCTAGATGTTGTAGAGTGTCACCCCTTTCCTGCGGTGTACTTTTTTATAGAATTGTGGCCGATTTGTAGATTGTACATACAAAAATTCAGAGATTTTTTTTATTATTATTTCCCATTCATTTCCTATGGGTCGGTCATTTTTGACCGAAGAGCACTAGTGTGACTATTTTTTTTAAGACCACTTAGCATGCTCAGATCATGACCTCAATTTTTTTGTGTGTTCACATACATAATGCCATAAAAGTCACCAAGTTTCGTAACACTCTGATGAAGCTGTGATTTTTAAAAATTCAAAACATACTTTTTGTAATGAAAATGTATTGGTGTGTATGTGTATAATAGTGTGTTTGTATGTGTGTGTGTGTTGGTGGGTCTGTCTGTTTTGCACTCTAGATGTTGTAGAGTGTCACCCCTTTCCTGCGGTGTACTTTTTTATAGAATTGTGGCCGATTTGTAGATTGTACATACAAAAATTCAGAGATTTTTTTTATTATTATTTCCCATTCATTTCCTATGGGTCGGTCATTTTTGACCGAAGAGCACTAGTGTGACTATTTTTTTTAAGACCACTTAGCATGCTCAGATCATGACCTCAATTTTTTTGTGTGTTCACATACATAATGCCATAAAAGTCACCAAGTTTCGTAACACTCTGATGAAGCTGTGATTTTTAAAATGTCAAAACAGAAAATTTTTCGGTCAGAAATGAAAGTTCACTTAAATTAAAAGTTTGTATATTTTTTGAAGCCTAATATTTAAAATTTTGGGGGAAATCATTTTCATTGAGACATCAGTAGCTATAATATTAGTGATACTGGCTTTCATTCATAAAAAGATGGCATTAAGATACAGCTGTAATACTTGAAAATAAATGGTGCCATTGAAGATAAGTCCGTCTGCCTCCCCTGAAAAAAGTTCAGGCTCAGGAGTTTTTTTTGTTTGTTTGTTTTTTTTTCACTTTAACCCCTGCATAATCAATTTATCACGCAATTCTTCTGGCAGGATAATTTTATTTAGCTAAATATCTCATGATCCACTGATGGGTCACATTCACTCATCATTATATCTTTGGTCTAAAACACAACTCTCATGTATTGCCGCAAGACCGCAAAAGCGAGTGAATTTTCTCATCTTTGCGGTCTGTGATATGAACAGTGTGCAAAGTAACATATTTTAGCAATTATTGTGAAAGTGAATGGCACATAACAGGCACAATACAGGTATAACTGTGAATATCTATGGATACAATATGCGTCACATGACTAAACTTACATCATCGTCGACACTGCGAGGCGAAAACAGCGTTTTCAAGTGTTTTAAAAAAAGAAGCGTTGTTTTTGTTGGTATAAATGCCGTCTCGGTCTGGACGCACGGCCAAAACCGAGAGAAAAAGATGCGTTTAATAAACGGAAACGTATTAGTGTGGACGAGGCCTAAAACTAACTATTAAAAGGAAGCGCTACTCATTATTACCTCGGCCATTGTTGCATTTTTATGTGGCATTGTGTGTACTGTAATACACGTCTTAATTGTAATACAACTGTCTTGTCTCTCAGGTTTGAAGTCTGAGGGTCTCTATCGAATCTCTGGATTCAGTGACCTAATCGAAGATGTGAAGTTATCGTTCGACAGAGGTGAGTGTGTGCAGCACTGATCCGTCACGACCCCCACATGCCTACACACACGCATCTGATCCTGATGAATGGCATACACATGCTCACTGCTGCTTTTTGTAGGTCACCCTTTGTCTTGCGTATAGAGCCGTGGGTTTATGTAATGTGGAATGCTCTGAGCTGCTTTATATGTTAAAGTGGCACATTTGTGGGAGGATTTCCGCCCATCTGTTCATATATTTATAAGCATTACTGTTTCATAATGACTCTTAGATGATGCAAGGACAGTGAGAGGGAATCAAGCTAGAGTGGAAAAGACTATCTGGTCCCTAAAGGTTTCTACTGCAGCTTTATTTCTGTATGCAGCTATATTTGCAGAAATGTATAAAAAATGACGAGATCATAAAACAAAATGACTAAAACTTAATCTAAAATGAAAATAAAATACAAAAAAAGTTTCTTCTGCTCACCAATGCTGCATTCACTTCATCAAAAATACAGTAACACTGTGATATTGTGAAAATATTATTACAATTTTCTATTTTAATATATTTTAAAATGTCATTTCTGTAATTTATTCCTCTGATAATGTTTTTTTTTTCACACAAATATTAAGCTGTTTTCAATATTGATACTAACATCATATTAGAGTGATTTATAAAGGATCATGTGACTGGAGTAATGATGCTAAAAATTCAGATTTGATCACAGGAATAAATTACATTTTATCATATATTCAAATAGAAAACATTATCTGTTATTTTAGTGGCATCTTCGCACTAAATTACTGGCAGTATCACAAAGCGCAAGAATCCTCACAGCCTCAGATTAAGAAAATGTTAGCTGAATGTCTCGGTGTTGTCCCAATGTGTTCAGATGGAGAGAAAGCAGACATCTCCGTCAACATCTATGAAGACATCAACATCATCACAGGGGCTCTTAAACTGTACTTCAGGGATCTTCCGATCCCCGTCATCACGTACGACGCGTATCCACGCTTCATCGAGGCCGCCAGTGAGTCGCACGCCAGATCTCTCTATCAGTGAATGTGTCTTTCACACACATCAGAATCTACAACCCTGTTACCATTCTGACTTCTGGTAACACTTTACAATAAGGTTCATTGGTTTAACAAGAACTAAGAATGAACAATACTTAAACATAATCTTAGCAAGTATTAATTTTAACATTTACTAATACGTTATTCAAATCAAAGGTTGTATTTGAAGAGTTCTGATGCAAAAGCCTCTAAATGCCATTTGAAATTTTCTTCTTTAATGATGATTTTTATCAAACTTGTATATTTTAGTTCATTAATTTCACTTAAATAACAATTAATAGGTAATCATCATTGCCATTTAAGTGAAATTACTGAACTTAAATATACAAGCTTGATAAAAATCATCATTAAAGAAGAAAATTTCAAATGGCATTTAGAGGCTTTTGCATCTGAACTCTTCATTTGTTAACATTAGTTTATGAACAAACAATGAACAGCTGTATTTTTATTAACAAAGATTAATAAACGCTGTAACAAATGTATTGCTCATCGTTTAATGAGCCTTATTGTGAAGTGTTACCAATTTTTGTATTTATTTATGCACTTTTCATGTTTATTTGATATCAGGGTTTTAAGCCTTAAAATCGCCCCAAATTTAAGTAACAGGATTTGTACTCCACAAATACAATGAACCGAAAACACATACATCACATTTGATATCGTGTGTTGAGTTTAGTTTAGTTCTGGCGCTTTGTGACGCGTTTGCTTGTGTGTGTCAGAGCTGACGGACCCAGACGAGCGCCTGGAAGCTCTTCATGAAGCGCTGAAGCTGCTGCCTCCTGCTCACTGCGAAACACTGCGCTATCTAATGGCACATCTCAAGAGGTGAGGAGCTGTAGTAGTCCAATCATTCATCTGTACCATATCAGAAACATCGCTCGCGAGGAAATCACGAATAAAGTATTTAAAGGGATACCTCAGGATTTAGCATTATGCTTTGTATTAGTAGAAAACCTGAAGTATTTTCGAATTACCGTGCTTTCCACCCTCATATCCCCCTGAGACGAGAGATTTATGCATTTTTTTGTCTGTTTTTGACACAAAAATCTTCATTTTGCATCATCAGAGGATTGTTTGTCCAGAGGCTAACGCCGCCTTCACACTGGCAGTTGAAATCAGCTCCGTAATACGCAATACGTTCCCAACGGACGTCGTACTACACAGTGAAAAGCGTCGGACGCGGGTAGAACAAAAATGGCGGTTTGATTGTGTCAGTTCTGTATGATCTCTCTGATGAGGGTTATCCTGCGTGAGGAAAGTTGCTGAGGACGTTGACATGTCAGGTCGGCCAAAAAAGGTGATATAGTGGTCAATAGTTCAATGTCTACCTTCAATTTAATTGTATTAACTGCCCTCATAAACGTTAGAAAGTCGTGAAAATAAAAAATGACATGACAACTTATCGTTATAAAATCATTATTTATTTTATTAAAAGTTAATAATTCAGGTTTGTTTATCAGTACCATAGCAACGCTCAACTTCCGCTGGAACTGTCGGATAGGAACCGTCCGTATAGCTTTTCGCACGAGTTCAAATTTTTGAACGCATCCGGATGACCAACGGACACGATTATCTTCGCACCGCACTCGGTCGGACCCGTTTCGGACCCATTCGCATGCGGTCTGCGAATCTCCATGGGAAATGAATGACTTCCGGTCGTTTCGCAGCCGCATCGCTGCTGATTTCAACTGCCAGTGTGAAGGCTGCGTAAAGACTACAGTCAGTAGTAGGGTCTGTCCCGCATGTTCTCAACCCGCCCATAGAGGGCGATCTCACGCACAGAATGAACACATAGTGTCGGCCATCTTTGTTTGGAAGCTAAGCTTGCAGGCTTTTGTTCTGTGGGGAAAGCTGGACAAAATAAGCTCACACAATTTATATGAACGCGACCGAAGACGACGGAAAAACGTACGGAGATCACCAGCTTTAGTTTCTGCTCAAGACCAGCCGAACGCTGAGAGTGTGTGTGTTAGAAATCAGCAATGGTGAGAGAACATTGTGCTTGGTGCGTTTTTCATCTTCAAACCGAAATTGGGTCTTCAAGAGTTTAAACCCCCATCTAGAGCTCTTCCCATAATGTCAAGTCGTCCTCTTGAGATCCGATCGAATAAAACCAGAGATGTTCACAAGTCATTTTTTGGAAGTCCAAGTCAAGTCTCAAGTCTTTTGCCACGAGTCCAAGTCAAGTCTCAAGTCTTAAATTATTAGGCATTGTCTAATTAAATATGTGTGAATTTGCATATATTTAAAAAAAAAAAAACGAAATCAGAGTAGCCTATTAGATAAAGCCAGGTTTAAAATATTTTTTTCATTGTGTTCACATACAGTAATAGATGGGGGGAAAATAGATATTTATGGATATCTACTTTTGTTATCCCGTTATTATATAAATCAAGCTAGGAATAATATATTTACAAATCCATCTGTAATAGTCTTCATAATAAAACTAGGTACAAGACTGGACAGTTTGGTGTATTAGGTTTGGTAAATACGTGCTACTGAAGTGGAGATTTCAGACTTGGAGTTTGGGAGAAAAGTCATTTGAGAAACCGCAAAACGGGATCTAAAGATTTCCATCAGGCCAATGAGATTGCTCAGAGTTAAATCCCCACTTTTACTTTCGTGATTGGTTTCTGATTAAAAGGAAATGACCATATTTGGATCCGACAACATTGAACTGGAGAGAGAGGGAGAGAGCGCTTTCTAACGATGTCTGTGATGACGGTGCAGATCGCGGAGCAGCGGGATGATTTACAATGCCAACTTTTGTTGAAACCCCCGCTGTGGGCGTGGCCTAAATACGCTCTGTCTCATGCACAGTATGACAAAGGGCGGGGGACATGCAGCTTATCATACCCTTCCCCAACGTATGCGCCAATAAAATAGAAATACATTAAAATGAATTTAAATTTAAACAGCAATAATTGCATGAAAGCTTTTGGGTCGAGTCATGAGTCAAGTCTGAAGTCAGCTGTTTGTGTGACTCAAGTGCGACTCGAGTCGTCCCATCTCTGACTAAAACGCATAAGCGGGGTCAAAATGCGTGACCGTTAGAGTATGTGCTTTTTAAGGTTGGGTTGCACTGTGTCATACATTGTGTGTGTGTGTGCAGGGTAACTCAGAACGAGAAGGATAACCTGATGAACGCCGAGAACCTCGGGATCGTGTTCGGGCCGACTTTGATGCGGGCGCCCGATCTGGACGCCATGACGGCTCTGAACGACATCCGCTACCAGAGGCAGGTGGTGGAGGTCCTCATCAAGAACGAAGACATCCTCTTCTAGCATCACTGGCGCTGCGTGAACCCACCACGATCTTTTGTGTGGACTTGAATATGAAGGACTCTTGTACTACAGTATTTTTTTGGAGCAGTTCTTACCCTTCTTCTCCCTGTCCGACGGGTGATGCACCTGTATCTTGCATGTCTTCCTCCCCATTTTTGTCGGGGGTCGCTGAAGCTGGAGGGGGCGGAGCTCAAGACAGTGGGCGTGGCCTACTTCAGCATTATCATGGGATGGTCGTCTCGTCTGCCGCTCGAGTCCGACAGATCGCACTTCTGTTACAAACGGACGTTTTTGTTTTGTTTTTGTAAAACATTGTGAATTTGATATCGTCAGTTTTGGGGACACTTTATCTGAAGAGCCGGTGACGTTGTTCAGGCGTAATAATCTCTTCATTTGATACATAAACTCGTCAGACAATCCTCAGTCATCATTCATATTGCTCTCTCTGCTCGACTACGAGGTTTGTGATTCGCGTATGCTATGAATGTTTCTCTTCCATGAGATATGTATGACTCTGCAGGTAAAGTGTCACCAGTGATTCTTCAAAATCTGTGATTTGTTTTTATTTTTTGGTTGTTGTTTTTTCTTTTTTTTTTAATTCCTTGCGTCAGGTTGATCTGACTCTGTTCTGCCTTCACATGCCGGACCTCTACACGAGAGTCGGACGAATTATTTCTACTGTAGACACACGTTCAGGAAGAATATTTGCATTCCGTGTACATTTCATAATCCTTGATCTAGACTTGCCTTTAGAAATCCTTCTTACACTCTCAACATGACTGGTTGATGTTTTTGGTTCTGTATGTGTTTTTTGTATTTGATTTGAGCATGAATAAGTTAATTTATTAAATTGTACTTTTAGGACTGTGTTCTGAGTCATTTAATTCATAAAAATAAAAAAGCTCCTTTCATATTAGAGATTCACCAAAACTAAATTAAACTTGAAATAACGTCAGTCCTTATTTGTTCAATTATATTTGACAATTGTTTAAAATATGGAACATTCCATAATATTGTGACATCATCATCATCGGACAAGTAAATAATTTCATTTTGCTTCCTAAATCTTTACACAAATTGACTAAATTAAAGATAAACCATTAAATCCTGTTACCCAAATATATATATATGGCATTTAAACGATGCCCAATTGGCACTAAGGGGCCTAAAGTGTGCCAAGAAAACATGCCCACACCATTACACCACCACCACCAGCCTGCACAGTGGTAACAAGGCATGATGGATCCATGTTCTCATTCTGTTTACGCCAAATTCTGACTCTACCATCTGAATGTCTCAACAGAAATCCAGACTCATCAGACCAGGCAACATTTCCAGTCTTCAACTGTCCAATTTTGGTGAGCTCTTGCAAATTGTCGCCTCTTTTTCCTATTAGTAGTGGAGATGAGTGGTACCCGGTGGGGTCTTCTGCTGTTGTAGCCCATCCGCCTCAAGGTTGTGTGTGTTGTGTCTTCACAAATGCTTTGCCGCATACCTCGGTTGTAACGAGTGGTTATTTCAGTCAAAGTTGCTCTTCTATCAGCTTGAATCAGTCGGCCCATTCTCCTCTGACCTCTCGCATCAACAAGGCATTTTTGGCCCACAGGACTGAAGCATACTGGATGTTTTTCCCTTTTTACACCATTCTTTGTAAACCCTAGAAATGGTTGTGTGTGAAAATCCCAGTAACTGAGCCGATTGTGAAATACTCAGTCACCAACAACCATGCCACGCTCAAAATTGCTTAAATCACCTTTCTTTCCCATTCTGACATTCAGTTTGGAGTTCAGGAGATTGTCTTGACCAGGACCACACCCCTAAATGCATTGAAGCAACTGCCATGTGATTGGTTGATTAGATAATTGCATTAATGACAAATTGAACAGGTGATCCTAATAATCCTTTAGGTGAATATTTGAAAACATGATATTTAATTTTATGTCCTAAAACCACCTCCTTTTACACTGACCCCTAGTCTGGACAGTGCTGCATAAAATTGAGAATAATTATAAAGTGCATTGTGTTTTGCACTCACAGCGCATGACCTTGATAAAGCAGGGCTTCTGTGTGTAATATCTCGAGTGACAGCTGACTTGAAGACCCGCAGCCCTCCAGGTCAGTCTCAATCACGCTGATGTGTTTCGAGAGGAACGCAGACCTCAGGGGTCCCGTGGCGGCCCCTCTACTCATTTGCGGGCATGTTTTAATTGCTGTATGTGCATAAAGCTCCAGAGGAGATTTACATAGCACTGAATGTCTTCAGAATCACGTCCTCCTTCATTAGCATCAGCAGGCTGTGTGTTTCTGAGGTTATCGTTCTGTCAGCTCCAGAACCTTCATTTTCCCATCAAATCCCATTCAATTATCTCCCTTTCTTCCCACTGGTAACCATGGAACGGTTGCACTCATAAACCCCATGAAGCGTGATGATGAGCCGGGTTTCAGATTGTCTGACCTTTTGCTGTTTTTTATCCCTCGTTGTGTCATGGTAAACTAAGAGTTGTCATATGTGAATGTAAAAATACAAATTCTTCAGTCAAAAAATATATCGTTCAGAGAGTTGCTTATATTTAATTAAATAGGCCTAATACTTTTATTGAGCAAGGATGCATTTATACTGGAAAAAGTGACTAAAGGCATTATTGCAAAAAAAGAGAAATTCAAATATTTGTTTAACTCTCTATTCATTAAAGAATCCTTAGCCTGCACGGCGTTATTTCCGGTGAAGGTGTAAGGATGCTCGATAACTTCCGCCGATCTTAGTCCAATGCAATACCGAGAATTTATATTGAATTTTATACTCCATGGTTATACTAAAAAGTCACAAAAACAGATAAAACAGACACCCCTCGTTGTGTTTATGCTTCTTTTTAAAATTATATTAAATAAACATATATAAAATTACATCTAAACGTATGTACGTTTCGTTTCAATGACGGGAGGACAGTACATTTTGAAGACTCTACCATAGTCCCGTTTTCCTCGGTTTTCCTCCGCTTTAATCTCCACAACCGGAAATGGACGAGCATCCTTGCGTCAAATGCGAGCTCATTCGAGTTTCCACAAAAATACGAGGCAGCACAATGCTTTCAACGTTAATAATAATAATAATCATAAATGTTTATTGAGCAATAAATCATAATATTAGAATGATTTCTGAAGGATCATGTGAGAAGAAAAAAATGATTTCCTGCCATTTCGGTGTTTATCACAGATCCAAATGTAGGATGTGAGTCCTACAGTCGTGAAATATCCTGTCAGACTGTCTGTCCCCCTTTATAAACATCATTTTCAACCGGTTTGAATAGATTATTTTCACAGTTGTGATTCACACCACTGGCTTTAAATAAAATGGACCAACACAGTGTAATTTATGGCGAAATGAATAATCCATCTCCATTAGTGAAGAGTCAGTCTCCTGAATAAAAAGCAGATTGGCTGCTGCGAAGGTAATGTCATAACGCTTACACACGCGTCACGTGACATCTACAGCACCGTATTCATCACAATTTAAAGGAATACGTATGTATTTGTGTTTTGTGTGGGATCCATGAGGTAAGTAACTTTATCTGTGGGCCGATTGACGTTGATTCACACACTCGCTCGCTGAAATAGGCGAATGCTAACACTGAATATTGAGGTGAGGTGTTCTTGTGACCTCAAATGGTCTGATGTCATTTGACTCTTGGACATACTTGAGTTTAGTTAGTTCAAATATGGCTTGACTGAGTAAAGTCTTGTAATATGTTTCTGTGTGCTTGCTTAATTACACGTTGACATCTTTCTCTAAAATAAAATGTTGTTGCCTGTTTACAATCATTGGTCAGTGTGGCTAGTAGATCATAATGTTTTTTTCAGGAACACTTTACAAAAGGATTTCATTAGTTCACCCAAAAATGAAAATTAAGTCACCCCCATGCAACCCCGTAAGACCTTCGTTCATCTTCGGAACACAAATAAAGATATTTTTGATTGAATCAGAGAGCTCGATCCGTCCCATAGACATATACACTAGACCTCACCTTGGATACGGTGTTACGGATCAAATGGGATCATGTTAACTGGGGACGCGCGCGTGCACGCGCAGACAGTTTTACCTGGATTTACCTCGCATGCGCGAGAACTGAGACGAGGACGTTCTCATTCGTCTACTTCTTGTTACCGGCTGCTCACCGCTTAGGAGTTTTACCGCCCCCTACCGTATAAGATGATGTGCTGATATAGCTGAAAGCGCAAAACTTTCTGTTTATAAGCAGAGGAAGATGCGCGCTGTACATATGCTTTTCAATTTGCGTATTTTCCGCACTATAAGGTGCACTTAAAAGCCTTTAATCTTCTCAAAAAACGACAGTGTTCCTCATAATCCGGAGCGCCTAATATATGGATCATCATTTTATACGGTAGGGGGCGGTAAAACTCCTAAGCGGTGAGCAGCCGGTAACAAGAAGTAGACGAATGAGAACGTCCTCGTCTCAGTTCTTGCGCATGCGCCCATAAGGAAGTAATAGAATAGTCGAATAAAGTCGTTATTTATGTTTTTTTCGCACAAAAAGTATTCTCGTCGCTTGATAAACTTATAATTGAGCCGCTGTAGGCACATGGAATATTCAAACCTTTTCTTTAATGACTTTATGGGCCGTCAAGAGCCAGTTCCTTAGGCAGTCTATAGGACTGATCCAGCTCTCAGATTCAATCAAAAATATCTTTATTTGTGTTCCGAAGATGAACGAAGGTCTTACGGGGTTGCATGGGGGTGAGTAATTAATGACTTAATTTTCATTTTTGGGTGAACTAACCCTTTAACGTTAATTGATGGATTAGCTAACATGGAATTGACAATGAGCAATATGTGTTTATTAATCTTTGTTAATGTTATCTGTAGCTGTTCATGTTAACTCACAGTGCATTGACGTTTTAAAAAATACAACTTTTGATTTTAATAATTTATTAACAAATGTTGAAAATAACTAGCTAAAGTTAATAAATACCGTCGAAGTAAATTATTGTAAAGTATTAAAGTTTTTTTCCCCATTAAATATTATATACATATTTTCCCTTTGAAATTATAATTTAATAATATATTTTAATAATAATAATAATATTGAAAAACAGTTTCCTCTGCTAGAGAAAATCAAGTGGTAAAAACTAAAGACTTATGATGCCACTTCCTCAAATATAATGACAGAAAATTTACTACAACCTTTTTTCAGAAAATAATAAAAAAAAAAAAAAACTACATTGATAGTGTATTAATATCAATAAAAGACACATTAAAGATAAAATAATTTTTATTTGGAGACATGCAGATTAGATCATATTCTGATTAATTTAATAATAATTTTCGTTATTTAATAAATAAATGAAAAAAATATTTAAATAGATAGATTTAAATCAGTAGTGAGCCATGCAGACACAAATGTTTCATAAAAAGCAATGCATTTCTGAGAATTGTCCATCTAAGCCCATATATCCTGTGCACAATTAAATACTTTAGTATTAAATGATTAATGTGTGTGTATATATAATGTTCCCAGTTGTTGACAGGCAGGCTTTCTAATGCATGTCTTTGTTGACAGTGGTCATGAAAAATATCCAATTACACTCGAATTCCCAGAGTAAAGTGTAATCCCGCCTGAGTCAGGACAGGACAGCGCACACACAGGGGTGAGTTCAGGCTCTCCCAGCACGACTAACAGATGTTCAGCACGGGCCCCGTGTTCAGACTGAGCTTTTACAAGGCCGCTAATCAAATGTAAAAAGCACATTAAGAAAAGGGCAGGCTGGGACGCGGGGCTCTGGGCTCTGCGTTTGACTCCTCTGTTCTCGGTCAAGGTCGAACGGCTTTAATATCTGCCCGGGACACGTGTGGGGGCTGGAGCGGGGTGTTGGAGGGCGGGTGGACCACTGATCTCTCTTAATTCAGAGGTTGCCAAATGTGACGTCCGGGTCTAAGTAAGATGAATGAAGCGTGGTGTTGAGTGTGTCCTGTGAAGGGGAGGAATGGGGAAAGCTCATCCCATCAGCAGCTCAGCGGGATGGGGGAGGATTTCAGGCACTCGGGGTGGGGGTCGTTCTTTCATGCTGGAGATTTGGGGCTTGGCAGGTAAAAAGCAATAGATTTAAGTTGTTGGTGGTTGGCAGTGCATTTATTGGGACCACCAGCCAGGGATGTGGTGGATTTGGAGGGTGTAGGAGCAAGGGCAGGTTGAATCTGTTGGAGGCGGGCGGCGCTGAAATGGATGTGGAGAACGATAATCTAAATCACTACAGTCAATCACCTTTGCGAGGTAATGGAATAGGACATACAATTTTCCAGCCGTGTTTGTGTGTGTGTGTGTGTGTGTGTGTGTGAGTGCATTTACATGCCAAACACGCCCATTCAAATAAATGAATTCACACACAAAGAACCCTTTCAATGGCAAAGACAAAACCCTTACCAAATGTGCTGTAGTGTTCCCGGGGTATGAAAAAAAAAATCAAAAATTCATATCACGATATTTTTCACTTTTAGCAAAAAAAAATTTGGAATCACATTTTAGTGCAGCTCACAAGCAAAATATGTATTTTAACCAAATAACTAGAAAAAGGTGAGGGATTTAATTGGACATATACCAGAAAAATATCAAAAAAAATTTCTCAAAACATGCATAATGAGGCTCTCTTTCCACTTTTTATTTCGCGAAGGTCAAAATAATTCCTTCGTTAATTTCATAAGATGAGAGTAACACTGGAGTTTGGTTTATTGAATACGTTATAATCAATTAATATGAAATAGTGTGATTTCAGATAGGTTTGACACCTTAAGACAACATTATGTTAACGGAGTAGTTTTTGTATACTGACCAAAAGAGAAGAGTCGGCTACATCCTGCTATATCAGGGGTGAGAATTTAATTGTTGTTTTTATTTATATTGTTATCCATTTATCGAACTTCCATACCTCTTATATAATAATAATATTATAGAGAGCCTAAGTCCCGCCCCTCCGCTTCCAGCTCATGGGACCTTATTTCGGAAAAAATATGAATGGTAGTCAATGGCGAGAGACAGCTTATCTTTTTATTCCGTCTGAACTGTGCCCTCAATTACACATATGATGTTTGTCAATTTAAAAGATAATTCTGAAAGTCAAAAACGTCGCAGTTTGTCATACAACAGAAGAGTAACATTTAGTTTTATGTGAAAATCGCTCAGTGAACTACATCTCCCAGAAGCGAAACAACGAGTGCGATCTGCTGCTCGTGTGTGTGCAGTCTGGTACAAAACACTCAGGTATGATGGCGTAACGTTACGATTATAACGTAAGACTATAGAAACAATGACAGACAATAGCCTCAGTGAAGTTAGCTTCAGTCATTGAGCGAATATGTGCGCCTTTGGGGTTTGTAGTCTTTGTAATTACGTATTTTCACAACGGTTTTACATCAAACTGCGACTTTCTTTACTTTAAAATGTATCTTTTAAATTGACAAACATCATATGTGTAATTCAGGGCACAATTCAAACGAGATCAAAATATTTGTTGTCTCTCGCCATTGACTACCATTTAATATTTTTCCGAAATAAGGTCCCATGGTGGTCGACCGGAAGGGGAGGGGCTTAGGCTCTCTATATTATATTACTCCTGACGCTTGCGGAGTTCGCTTCGCTTTTGACCAATCCGGCGCCTCATTTTGGGGTGAGAATTGTTGCATTATTCCAAATAAATAGATTAAGATCCACAAATAAATGTAAAGAGATTCACAAAAAATATATAAAATTCACAAATAAATAGATTAAGATCCACAAATAAATAAAGAGATTCGCAAAAAATATACAAAATTCACAAATAAATAGATTAAGATCCACAAATAAATGTAAATAGTTTCACAAAAAAAATTCAAACTCACAAATAAATAAAATGACATTTGCAAATAAAAATAAATAGATTTACAAATGTTTTTATGCCACAAATACAACTCTGCCTGGCATTTATTTGTTAACTGCTTACGTGTGCTTTTGTAAATCTCCTCATGCATTTGTGCATCTATCTATCTATCTATCTATCTGTCTGTCTGTCTGTCTGTCTGTCTGTCTGTCTGTCTGACAGACATACTGTCTGTCTGTCTGTCTGTCTGTCTGTCTGTCTGTCTGTCTGTCTGTCTGTCTGTCTGTCATTTTTCTAATTCGGATCATTCCTGTGTGTGAAAACAAACCTTAATCAGACATTAGGTTTAACTGATATATTTGAAGTGTATCAGTGTGACCTTTTGAAGCTTCGTGTTATAGGCTACCAAAAATATTTTAGCATATCATGGCACGACTTTCCTGTCTAAAAGAGTCTAAAATCTCCTGTTGTGTCATGTGTACATGAAGCATCTGTGCTCTGCAACGTCTGATCTCAGTATGTGACGTGTAAAGGACTCAAACGGGAACTGATTCCAGAAGGATCTTCTAAGAATCTGCAAAGATCATAAACTGGTCAAATAATTCGAAGGATACTCGAGAACAGAAACACTTTTAGCAATCCTATAAACACTCTGAAAGTAAATAATTTATTGCGAGTGCAAACAGTGTTTGTTGTTTGCTGTGATCAGAGGATCTTGCGGTCGCCGTCAGTGTGGATCCCTGCGGTCGGTGGAACACATTAGATGTGATAAAGTGAATAAAAATGATTCTGTGGTGAAGTAAATACTACATAACAAAACCCAAATGTAATTTCTACATAAATAAGTTACGTCAGGCAAGAATGATAAAAAAAGAAGTACATTTCACGTTAGTACTCAATTAAAGCATGTTGAAATTAAAGCATAAATATCAACAATTTATATTAAAACTCAACTCCTCTGATACTGGTGTACCCATCATGCACTGAGGCATGAATAATTAGGGTTGTTGTTTTTTTTTTTTTGTGCTAATGTTTTCCAGCTGAGTTTACACTGTTTTATCATTGCTTTTGTTGTTGGGTTCAGTAAAGCCTAGTTCACACTACATGATTTTAAGCCTGATTTAAAGGGCACATATCATGCAAAATCCACTTTTTTAGCCCTTAAATGCATTTTGTTGTATATTTGGAGTGAAAAGATGAAATTATTCTCTTCAGGTGCTTAATTTATATGTTTTTATTTTGTTTTGGTCATATTTTTCAACCTGTTCAGATTTTTCTGTTCTCTATTTTGAAATACAGCGTCACCGTATTTGCAGTGGAACTGACAAATAAGGTCATCGACTACCGGCCCAACACTTCGAGCAATCCGCCATTATTATTTCTCGCTCCGATTTTGTAGTCCGAGCTCAATGATGCAGAAGTTACGAGAGGGCAAGTCAAAATGTTCGGTTTTTGGATGTAGTGACCTGAAGCACTTCAAGGATTCCCACTTCAACAACCTCCGCCAGTATACAGAAGGGTTTGCCGATCGACTTCGTCTGAATGAGAGGTAAATTCCTTCTATCATTTAGCTACTGTGTTTTCTGAATTATCATATTATTATCAATACAGATTAAGATCAGACCGCAGTCATTTATCTTGTCAGTGTGCTTGTTTTAACAAGAGAAATAGTCGACTTTCACTAATAACACAACATAGTTAACTTACATACCATTGCATCCATATGAAGACGTTGTTCTGCAGGTTCGTCGTCGTCTTTTTCAACTCGCTCGCTCTGGCTCGAATATGTAAGGCTTGATGGACAAGTCTTCTGTTGTTGACATTTTATTAACGCGTGAATAAAAATGTTCTTTGAAGCTATAGTAATCCTATATCTCTTATCAAACTACAATAATGGCCGAACGGGGTGGATTTGAACCGAGTGTGAACTCATCGACCTGGAGAGCGGGCGGGGTATGACGCATCTCCTTTTTATTTAAAGGGGCCGCTTCAAAACGTCTTTCTCACAGAAGCAGAGTTTGTTTTTTGTTTTTAAACTCTTAAGCTCTGTTGTTCTCTGTGCGAAGTAGTCACTGAAGCACCAGCGGACTTTTTTTCATAATGTTGACTATGTGGTTAGTACTTGTATTTGTTAGTAGTTGTATTTACCTTATTTTAACGAGGTTCTGCAATCAGCAGACATCATTGGAGAAGAACGAAGCAGACAGAGGACACTTAATGAAAGTGCGGGGCGTGTGCTTGCGTTTGATTCAGCGATAGTGAGGGCGGGGCCTTGATTTCGCGGCTTTACTTCCTGCTCACGACTGCGCGTGTCTGGTCCCGAAAACGCAAGTACGCAGACTCAAGTCCCAAGATGTCAGCGTCATATTGAGACATTGGCAGCTTCAGTTCTCTCCGATGGAAAAGAGCGAAGAGCGTCCATCTTTTTTACAGTCTATGGTGTTATCGCGTGCAAATCGCGGGGGATTAGCGGGCCATGAACGCTCGCCAATCTGTTAGTATGAAAGAGCCAACAACACATCAAAGATGTTCGCAGACGCGTCGCCGAGCCCAGAAAAATATCCAGCATGCTAGATATCCAGAGCTGTCGCACGACTCAACCTCACGTGATGTCATGAGCTACAGCCAATCAGAGCAAAGCATGGGTTGAGGTCACCCGGGTAAATCTTATCTTTTATCATCGCGCAAACGGTTTGAAGCACTAGTTTCTCTGACGTCAAAATTTGCGCGTTGTGTTCTTCGTCTTCTTCGCTGGGTATTGGCGCACGTGCTGTTTTCGCGTCATTTCCGGTTCGTTTTATCCCGTGATTTTTCGTGACAAAACGTGGTTTGTAGACAAGATAGAATCGTTGGGTGACAGAGTTGTTATCAACTGGTGTACTGCGTTACCTCCTCTTGCGGATCAATCACGTTGTGTCGTGTGGTTTGAACAGCTCAACAACTTGAACACTCCTGATTTCACAGAGAGCAAGTCATGTTGTGTGAACCGCACAGTTCAGACCGAAGTTTTAAAATCATGTAGTGTGAACTTGCAAATTTGTCACATCTTGAATTCATTTTCTACTCAAAATGACATTCATTCTTAAAAATGATATATCAGATGTTACTGTCATTATTGTGTACCATAAATGTATAGTGCAAATTGCTGCGAGGATTTTATCAAGTAGATCCTGGGTAACGCTTCCTTTTACAGTCCAGTTACCCATGTAAATACTATGTATTTATTTTAGTAACTACAATTACTGGGTAATAACTAGTATTAACCCTGAACCTTCCCCTAAATCTACCCCTGTTCCATATACTTACCTTATATTAGCCAGCACTTTCTAGGTAAGTACACTGTACTGTACTGGAGTGTCTGCTGACTCGACTTTGTTTAGTAATGCATCGCCAAACAAGCTTGTGCATCGTCTCGTAAACAGGCCCTGCTGATTAGAGTCAGTTCTGTTCGGTGTGTGTGTATGGGACTGGAAGACATAACCGAGGTCTTTCCATCATCAGTATGCACACACACACACACACACACACACACAGTCACACACGCTCAGGGCTTTTCTCCCTGACGACGGTCCTGTGCATGCGAGGCCTGGTTGGCTGGCAGGGGTTGCAGTGAAGCTGGTGTGTTAAGCAGACTGTCTGTGTGTGTGTTTACATCCGCATCAGTTTGACTCATCCTGTCTCTTCTACTATATACACTTCCTTATTCTATTCTTATCCAAAAGGCTACCGCGCTGTACACTATAATGCTTTGTTAGTTAACAAAGTATGCACAATAGTATTCAGTTTAAAGTGTTTTTAGTTATTTTTTAATCCAAATTTGTGAGTCAAGAAAATGTTAAAATCAAGTTTAAAGGACTCACCGAGAGCATTGCAGTGTGGGATACGGGAGAACATGCAGAGGAGATTTGCATACTGCGCACAGTAAATTAAGCAATGTTTAGTCCCATGTTTTGTTGCCAACAACACTCGGCAGTGATAATATCTCACTCAGTGCTGCCACCTGCCGTTTGAACACTGAACATGTGGTTTGTGCATAGCGAAAAGATCTAAAAGGGTTCTGCTTTAAACAACACGAATATTGTGCCACCTAAAAAATACTCCAGGATTGTAAGAGTAACACTATCAGGTAAACATAATGACTGACTGTGAACATTCCTGTTCATTCTTCTTTTTTGGTACAGATATGGAAGCTTGTTTCCGCCACAGAATTACAAATAAAAAAGGTTATTGCGATTTTTTTTTATTTCACAATTCTGACTTTTTCCCCCCTCACAATTGCGAGTTTACATCTCGCAATTTTCAGAATTGCATGATATAAAGTCAGTATTGTGATATAAACTTACTAGGGTGACCAACAGTCCTGTTTTCCCAGGACGTGTCCTGTTTTCAAGTCCTGTCATGGCTGTCCTGGCTGATTTTTATAAAGTGATGAAAATGTCCTGGTTTTCAAAAAACAGCTCTACCGCAAAATATAGATGGGCAAACAAGGAGGATGAGGAAAAAACAGGATAAAGAAGAAGAAAAATATACTTTGTTAGTTCGTTTTTGTAAGTTTGTGAGAGCTGGAGGTATTTTTAGTTTTTTTTATTATTTATAAATTTATTTTTCTAATTTGTGTGTTGAAATATAAAAAAATTCTATCCATACAGAGGAGGCTTAGCCTACTTAAAGTAAACTTGAGTAAACTTTAAGTATCATTAGAGTATCTGTTTGCCAGGCCGATCGAGTGTCCTGGTTTTTGGTAATCAAAATATGGTCACCCTAAAACTTACAATTATGAGAAAAAACTCTTCTTTTTTTTCCTTAGAATTGGACTTTATAACTCACAATAGCTTTTTTTCCTGACTTTATATCTCTCAAAAACTGATTTATTCTGTGGCGGAAACAAGCTTCCATCTTACAAGATACACTTTTGCACTTATATAAAATACCTGCATGTAATTTTAGCTGTAATTAATTACATCTATAATGACACTGTTGACCTTCCCTTAAACCTTAATTAAAACCTTAAACTGTCCAACTGCATCCACCTCAATATCAGCACACGTGGTTTGCAATACAACACAAAATCACAATAAGTACATTGTACCAATTTAATGTTGGATTTGAATATTAGCGTTAGTAATGTTTGATTTAAATGTTACTAGAAATGGGTATATATATATATATATATATATATATATATGTATATACACCCATTTCTATTTACAAAGAATGGAGTGAAAAGGGGAAAAACATCCAGTATGCGGCAGTCCTGTGGGCGAAAATGCCTTGTTGATGCGAGAGATCAGAGGAGAATGGGCCGACTGATTCAAGCTGATAGAAGAGCAACTTTGACTGAAATAACCACTCGTTACAACCGAGGTATGCAGCAAAGCATTTGTGAAGGGTGGCAAAAACAAAACCGAAAAAATCACCAACCCCAAACCTTTGAAATGTATTATAATGATGTGATTCTCTACACCTGTGGTTATTGGACACCTGTGTGAACTTGATAACTTCTCACTGCAATATCATAGAGAAATAGCAAAAATAGAAGAAACCTGACACCAGCTGATTAAAAGTCAGTGAGCAAAAATAACTCATTTCTGAGAACAGCACTGAGATGTTAACTGAAGCTCAAGGTCAGTGTCCGACACTCAGAGACCAGCGTCACATCTGTGTTCTCCAAATTAGTCATTTAAAGTTCCTGTTTCTGTTAATGCTCTCAGCCATTGGAGTTCATAACAGCCCTCGACTGGCTGATCTCACTCTGACACAGACGTTGTGTGAGGAAATGCATGCGGTCACAATAGTTTGCATGCTGCGATCCTCAGCTCGTTCTGTTGCATGAACAGCTCGCGCTGCAAACTCTCTGATGCACGCGCAGATAGGAAGTGCTGCGACATTCAACCAAACCTTGGATCTGGAGGATCTCCAAATGCTCAGACTCAGGTGAGTGTTTCTTTAAGTGTGGAAATGATGGAAGGGAAGCCTGTGAGGGAGTGATGGAGTGTCCTGGTGAAGGCTATAGTGAGCATCTCTGAGGAAAGTTAGTGCTTCTGTTCTCTGACTGCTCAACCACAGAGGAAACTCGGCGGAGGAAATGTAACTCGCTCTCTGGGGTTTCACACAGCTTCTGAACAAGACCGTACAAACTGTTGACACGCTGTCTTATCTTACATTTCGGTGCATGAAAAAATGAAATTTCAATGCAAATCGTGATGTAATGTCAGTTATATCTGATCTTCTTTGATGGCTAACAAACTGGAATTTGAATGCAATATTTAAAATTAAAGGAAAGTCTCAAGGCAAATGTTTTGAATACTGTAGCGCAACATTGCAATTTATTTTTTGCAATTTTTTATTCAGCAAGAATGCATTAAATTGATTCAAAGTTACAGCAAAGACTGAAAAATGTTACATTTCTAATTAAATATCGTGTTCATTTTGATCTTTCTGTTCATTAAAACACCCTGAATTGTTTTTACTGCGGTTTCACACAAATATATAGCAGCACAAATGTTTTCAACGTTCATAAAAATCGTCAAATCATCATATTAGAGTGATTTCTGAAGGGTCATGTGACTCTGAAGACTGGGGTCATACTGGAAATAACATTACATTTTAAAGTATTTTACAATAGAAAAAAAAATTTCAAACAGTAATAATATTTCACAATATTACTGAGGTGCATTTTTTTTATTTTTACTGACTTTTTCTTACAGAACCCACATTTTTTAATGTTATGCTGAACATATATTTCAGAAATGGTTATTTACAACATCTGAGGGTTTTATTTATGAAAAGGTTGAGCATTTGTCTCTCACTCCTGATTAATATTGCCATAAATTCCTCTGAAGAGATGCTGTGATACTGTAAAGAGCAACACATGTACACTCTAAAAAATGCTGGGTTGTTTTAACCCAACTTTGGGTCAAATATGGACAAACCCAAATATTGGGTTAAAAATTTAATTAAAACATGGACAAACCCAATGGGTTAAAAATGTAATTAAAAAATGTAACCCAATGGCTGGGTTTGTCCATATTTTATCCAAACTTTGGGTCAAATATGGACAAACCCAAATATTGGGTTAAAAATTTAATTAAATGGACAAACCCAATGGGTTAAAAATTTAATTAAAGAATGTAACCAAATGGCTGGGTTTGTCCATATTTTATCCAAACTTTGGGTCAAATATGGACAAAGCCAAATATTGGGTTAAAAATGTAATTAAAAAATGTAACCCAATGGGCTATATGCACGCATAAGTTCCGCATTTGACGCAAGGATGCTCGTCCATTTCCGGTTGTGGAGATTTAAGCGGAGGAGAAGCGAGGAAAACGGGATTATGGCAGAGTCTTCAAAATTTACTGTCCTCCCGTCATTGAAATGAAATGTACATACGTTTAGATGTAATTTTATATATAGTTATGTTTACGTAATATAATTTTAAAAAGAAGCATAAACACAACGAGGGGTGTCTGTTTTATCTGTTTTTGTGACTAACGTTTCGTTAGTATAACCATGGGGTATAAAATTCAATATAAATTCTCGGTATTGCATTGGACTCTACGATCGGCGGAAGTTATCGAGCATCCCTAATGCTTCACCGGAAATACCGCCGTGCATAGAGCCCATTGCTGTATTTGTCCATATTTGACATATACTTTGGGTCAAATATGGAAAAACCCAAATATTGGGTTAAAATTGTAATTAAAATATGGACAAATCCAATGGGTTAAAAATGTAATTAAAAAATGTAACCCAATGGCTGGGTTTGTCCATATTTGACCCAAACTTTGGGTTAAATATAGACAAACCCAAAAATTGGGTTAAAAATTTAATTAAAATATGGACAAATACTGTCGCCTTGCTTTTGGCTTGCTTTGAGCTTGCTCAGTTGGGGTTATTTAGTGTTTAGCAATGTTGTTGATCTGTGTTGTGCTACTTTCATGTTATCACTGTGAAGCTGCTTTGATACAATCTGTATTGTGAAAAGCGCTATATAAATAAATGTGACTTGACTTGACTTGACTTGACTTGACAAACCCAACGGGTTAAAATGGGTTAAAAATGTAATTAAAAAATGTAACCCATTGGCTGGGTTTGTCCATATTTGACCCAAACTATGGGTCAAATATGGACAAACCCAAATATTGGGTTAAAATTGCAATTAAAATATGGACAAACCCAATGGGTTAAAAATGTAATTAAAAAATGTAACCCAATGGCTGGGTTTGTCCATATTTGACCCAAACTTTGGGTCAAATATGGACAAGCCCAAATATTGGGTTAAAAATATAATTAAAAAATGTAACCCAATGGAAGGATTTGTCCATATTTGACCTAAACTTTGGGTCAAATATGGAAAAACCCAAATATTGGGTTAAAAATGTAATTAAAATATGGACAAACCCAATGGGTTAAAAATTTTATTAAAAAATGTAACCCAATGGCTGGGTTTGTCCATATTTGACCCAAACTTTGGGTTAAATATAGACAAACCCAAAAATTGGGTTAAAAATGTAATTAAAATATGGACAAATACTGTCGCCTTGCTTTTGGCTTGCTTTGAGCTTGCTCAGTTGGGGTTATTTAGTGTTTAGCAATGTTGTTGATCTGTGTTGTGCTACTTTCATGTTATCACTGTGAAGCTGCTTTGATACAATCTGTATTGTGAAAAGCGCTATATAAATAAATGTGACTTGACTTGACTTGACTTGACTTGACAAACCCAACGGGTTAAAATGGGTTAAAAATTTAATTAAAAAATGTAACCCATTGGCTGGGTTTGTCCATATTTGACCCAAACTATGGGTCAAATATGGACAAACCCAAATATTGGGTTAAAATTGCAATTAAAATATGGACAAACCCAATGGGTTAAAAATGTAATTAAAAAATGTAACCCAATGGCTGGGTTTGTCCATATTTGACCCAAACTTTGGGTCAAATATGGACAAGCCCAAATATTGGGTTAAAAATATAATTAAAAAATGTAACCCAATGGAAGGATTTGTCCATATTTGACCTAAACTTTGGGTCAAATATGGAAAAACCCAAATATTGGGTTAAAAATGTAATTAAAATATGGACAAACCCAATGGGTTAAAAATTTTATTAAAAAATGTAACCCAATGGCTGGGTTTGTCCATATTTGACCCAAACTTTGGGTCAAATATGGACAAACCCAAATATTGGGTTAAAAATTTAATTAAAATTGTAACCCAATGGCTGGGTTTGTCCATATTTGACCCAAAGTTGGGTTTGAACAACCCAGCAATTTTTAGAGTGAAAGATCAGATCTGTTACTGTAAAATGAGCATGTTTCCCTTCTTAAAAAAGCTTGAGTGTGTTAAATGTTGAGTGTGTATTTCTGCTGCCATCAGGAAGTCATTGGTCTCAGTGTGATGATCACTTGAGAAGCAGATAAGAGCTTATGACAGTCGAGTATAACACTTGACGCAGGCTCGACACAGTATTTGCCTCCGGAAACGAATCACACAGATATTAGGAAGGAAGGTTGTTACATTCCTGAAGATGAACATGAGTTGTGTTTGCTCATACAAATCTATTGGTCACACGTTGGCAACTTTCCCAGTATGGGCTATGCTATAGTGTGTCCTGAAGTGGATTGAGAGGCGGTTGTGGGTTGTGTTTAGGTTTCTCGTGGTGTTTTTTCAGTTGCACTTCTGCTGCTGTAAGGAAACGGTGCCAGCATCTGTCCGCAGCCACTCTGAGTTTACAAGACAGAAGCGACTCGTCACACAGACAGAAACACACACGGTGATGCACACCAGTAATCAGGTCACAGCTGTACAACATCAGTCAAACACACCTCGGTCTGATCTTCCATGAAAACACATATTGGGTCAAACTAGAGTGAAAGCTGATGTGCGAGATCTTTGTACACGCTAAAAAATGCTGGGTTGCTTCAACCCAAATTTGGGTCAAATACGGTTGGGTTGAAAATGGAATTTAAAATGTTAACTCAACTTCAACTGTCACTTTCAACTGTAATTTTATTAATTACATTTTTAACCCAACATTTGGGTTTGTCCATATTTGACACAAACTTGGGTTGAAACCCATTGTAGCGTAACATCTATTTTTTAATTTTGATAGTGAACACCTGCTGTTTTGTTACTTTAAAATGGCTACCCTTGTGGAAAAGAAGCATACTTTTAAAAAGCGCACTTATTATGAAAATAATGTACTTTAAAAGAATATACGGTATTCTACACTCTGAAAAATGCTGGGTTGTTTGAACCCACATTTGGGTCAAATATGGACAAACCCAAATGTTGGGTTAAAAATGTAATTTAAAAATGTTAACCCAACATCAACTTTCACTTTCAACTGTAAACTGTAAATTTGGGTTTGTCCATATTTGACCCAAATATGGGTTGAAACAACCCAGCATTTTTTTAGAGTACGAAGATGCTTATAAAGAAGCAAAGCCCCATTTATTCTTATTCATATGTAAGTATTACTATAAATATTTTTATTAAGACCCCTGCATTATAAGAACAGTTAAAGTCATGCATTTGCTTCAATGTGCATGCTCACACTGATAACCCAACAATTGGTTTGTCTATATTTTACCCAAATTTGGTTCAAACAACCCAGCATTGTTTAGAGTGCATAATCATGCACAGATTTATAAAAGATCAAATAGATCCAGAGACACTTGTTTGCTGTGCCAATTAGTTGTCAAGTATGTCTTTAATGGTTAATGTTTGCATTAGAGGTCATGAATGATAAAAATATATTGTTGCAGTGTTTTGCTAGTATGTAACATTAAAAAAAAGATAAAATGTATATGAATGATTTTATGACTTCTATTGTCTTTGAAAATGGACAAGTGTTTACAATGAAGTAATATATACTTTAATGTAATTTCTGTTGAAACTTGAGTCATAAATTGATTTTACACATTTAAGTTACAATTATATTTATTATTAATTTAAAAGAAAATTAACAACACACTATAGTTAAAATTATGATCAAGTACTTGTTAGTAATACATCAAAATAAGTGTATACTAGTATAAGCATTATTAAAACAATGATTTAAAATGTACTTTAAAGAAAAACTTTTAGACATTACTTTACATAAAATGCATTTATGCATTTACACTTAAATGGTCCTATCATTACATTAATATAGTATCCGATAATACAGCTTTTAAAAAATAGACTTTTTGTATTACACAAGTGCACTTTCAAAACACTTCTTTTTCATGTGCGTATTTAAACTACAACATAGTAAGTTTGGTGTGTGTGTGTTACTTTGTGACTTAACGGAAGTTGGATGAGCTATGTGTCTTCAGAAGATGTGACACTTCCTCAACTTATTTATCAGCTGGTTGTTCAGAACTTGAATAGTTGTGACTAATGTGTTTTTGTACTTTTGTTTTCTCAGTCTTTCAGGTTAAAAGTGACACGACGTAAGAGAAACGATGCCTGGACCACCGCCCCCTCCTGCCCCCCCTCCAACCTTTTCATTGGTATGTTACCATTGTTCAGATCTACATATTTTAATAAGTATCTTAAAATTGTATTTAAAGGCCTGGTTTCACAGACAGGCCTTAGATTAAGCCAGGATTAGGCCTTAAAAAGGTACAAAAGCTGTCACTGGGCTTGAACCTTTTCAAAACTTTTGTACCCAAAGGCTGCATATTACTTTAGTGGTACATATTATTACCTAAAATGTACATATTAACACCTAAAATGTACATATTAGCTCCTGAAATGTACATATTAACACTAAAATGTACATATTAGCACCTAAAATGGACATATTAGCTCCTGAAATGTACATATTAACACTAAAAATGTACATATTAGCACCTAAAATGCACATATTAGCACCTAAAAGGTACATATTAGCTCCTAAATTCTACATATTAACACCTAAAATGTACTTATTAGCATCTAAAATGTACATATTAACACCTAAAATGTACATATTAGCACCTGAAATGGACAAAAGTTTACCTTTTGAAAAGGTACAGCCCCAGTGACAGCTTTTGTACCTTTTAATCTCTAATTGAGTGTAGTTCAATTATCATTTAACCCTCGAGCAAAGTTCGATTTCTGGTACGGCTTTTATGGAGCGGGTCATGTCGATTCCTTATGCACTACAATATTTCTCTCACATGAACGTTATATTCTATTTTGGTTTCATTTTCACTCTGCTTAGTCAGTTCAGTTGTTATCACGAATATACCACACACCCTTTTTGTATTTGGTTGATCCTCACTGTGTTTTTAAAGGGATAGTTCACCCAAAAATGAAGATTTTGTCATCACACTTCCAAACCTGTATGCATTTCTCACTGTAGATGACTGCGGAAGTCGGTGGCTTCTTTAAAAATATCTTATTTTGTGTTTAATGGTTAGTCCGTTAGTGCTGTTTGTGTATGGCACACTGTTTGGTTTGTGTCCTTTGATATTACATTGAGTTTACTTTATATTAATAAATCACGTTTATATTTGGATCTACATCGTCTACCTTCTTCCTCCTGGGATTAGACTACAATTCCAAAAGTAAGTTTGATTTATATCATTTAAATTGGCACCGGGGAAAGTTTTGAATTGATCAAAATTCTGGATTTATTGTTTATTGTTCAACCGTTGAACATTATAGCTAATAGCTAACAAATAACATTGTATAGACTTTTTATGTGAATTTTCTTCTCCCATAAATGACGTCAATAGTGTAACAGCAATTAAAAACTGATGCACTTTCTTGTGTCTATTAAACCATGTGACCACATCATGTAATACGGCATTATGCAACATGTAATTGTGTAGCATACACCGACTGTTCAAAGTTGTAGGCATTCAAGGTTGAGTTGACGGCAATGTGTGGTATTTATATAACATCTTTAATTTACATTTACTTTCACTAGGCGAACACAGAGAAGCCGAATCTGAACAGAAACGAGCAGCATGGGAGAAATGCCTTACTATCAGATATCAGCAAGGGGGCTCGACTGAAGAAAACCACCACCAATGATCGGAGCGGCCCAATTCTGGACAGTGAGTTCAACATGTTTTGTAATATATATTACACTCTTTAAAGTGTAGTTAAAGTGAGTAAATAGCCTTTTCTCACAGCACTTGATATAATTAAACTTATCAATTTGATGACGGATCCAGAAAGGTTCAAACGACAATCACCAGTGCCGACAGATTCACCCGCTGTAAAATGTAAATGACTTGCAGAAAAGTGGCAACAGAAAAAACAAGGATAATATCGGAAGGGCTTTAATGCTGACGTTGAACATTTACAATTTGAGAACAAAGTATAATTTGCACGGTTTGACGTGATATGATAAGCGATCGTTAGATTTAATCAGAGTAATTTACTGCAGTGCTTTTTTTTTCCGTTGGTTAGAACAAAAGTGAATGTTACTTACTTGTTCGATGACATTTTCCAGTGAAATTATTATGTTGGTCACACTTCCAAAAAGTATAATCTGTGATTGTGAATGCCAGTATCCACTCCGGCGGCGACTGACAGACACACACTCTTCTCAAACACCGTGTTCATCCGCGCTGTGCCGTACCGAGGCACAACTCACGTAAAGTTGATAATTCCGCGAATGACTGCAATTGCAGATTTCGAACAGAGATGGCGACTAGGGTTGGGTATCGAGAATCGAGTATCGATTGGAACTGAGACTAACTTTTAATTTTTCCCGGAATCGTTCAAAAGTTAAAATTTCGATTACTAGTTTCGATATTCACAGTCCGCCTAGAGCGGAAGAAGAAACCGCTGAACAACACCAATGAAGAAGCGTCTACCGGAAAGTGTTGGCATAACCGTGCAAGTCGAACATGAGTACCTTACCTCGGCGATCCAAAGTGTGGCTTCACTTTTCTAAAAATAACGAAATCTCGGCAAAATGCAAAATTTGTGACAAAAGGAGTATTTTTACAGAAGGAGTATTTCCTTCAGAAATGATTATTTCCTTCAGAAAGGCCGTTGGTTAGCAAGGTTAGCGAAACTTTTTTGACCCTGCCTCTTAAAAGAATCGGAATCGAGAATCGTTAGGAACCGGAATCGAAACAAGGAATCGGAATCGGAATCAGAATCGTTCAAATTCAAACGATACCCAACCCTAATGGCGACAAAGAGAAAAAACTGTGGACATAGTATAGTATAAAATATATTCTATATGGTTCCATGAAGAACATGAAGAACCTTCCATTGCACAAAAAGTTCTTCAAACTAAGAAAAACAGTTCCTTTAAAGGAGTAGTTCACTTTAAAAAAAAACTTTTGCTAATAATTTACTCACCCCCATGTCATCCAAGATGTCCATGTCTTTCTTTCTTCAGTCGAAAATAAATTAAGGTTTTTGATGAAAACATTCCAGGATTTTTGTCCATATAATGGATTTCATTGGGAACCAAACGGTTCAAGGTCCAAAAGACGGTTTCAGTGCAAACTGTTTAAAGGGCTTTAAACGACACCAGACGATGAATAAGGGTCTTATCTAGCAAAACGACCGGTCGTTTAAAAAATAAATAACAAAGTTTAAGTTTTATAAGCTCAAATGCTCGCCTTGCTCTGTTCTGTGATGCGCATTCGTGACTCTCCTGTTCAAACTCGTTCATCAAAATGAATAAACCTTTTTCCAAGTAATTTTATTAATTCAAAGAACGAAATGACTAAAAAAGATTCGAACAGGAGAGTCACACAGAACAGAACAAGGCGAGCATTTGTGCTTATAAAACATAAACTTTTGTATTTATTCTTTAAACGACCGGTCGTTTCGCTTGATAAGACCCTTATTCATCGTCCAGTGTCGTTTAAAGCCCTTTGAACAGTTTGTAGTTTGCACTAAAACTCTCATTTGGACCTTGAACTGTTTGGTTCCCAATGAAGTCCATTATATGGAGAAAATCCTGGAATGTTTTCATCAAAAACCTTAATTTCTTTTCGACTGAAGAAAGAAAGACATGGACATCTTGGATGACATGGGGGTGAGTAAATTATCAGCAGAAGTTTTTTTTTTTAAAGTGAACTATGGAAAGGAACCAAAAATGGTTCTTCTGTGAAAACCCCTTTTTGGAACCTTTGATTTTTACTAGAATTTGTGATAGTCTTTTCTTCCCTTTTGTGTTGTATATCTGAGTGAAACAGCTTCTCGAACAAGAGCAAATGTGGGGCGGTGCTTGATTTTCTCCGTGTAGCATTGATTGGATGGTTGTGGTTTTACTGTGTTAGCAGTTTGGGGCTAGTTCCACAGAAACGGTTTGCTTGTTGAATTAGAGTTATTGAGGATTGATGTATTTTTTTTGTTTCTGTCTCAGGCACTACAGAGGGCACATGAATGAAAAAAAAAAGAAAGTACTACAGGGCTGTTGAATACTAAGATCTGATTGTGATGCCGTTATTTTCAGGGAAACGTACGGCTAAGTACAAGTTCCAGGCAGGTCTTAAACTGCATTAAGGCCCCGATATACTCACGGCAAAGTTATTTTTCGTTTAAGGGAAAAACGATGTTCGAAATAGATGAACAGCAATACACTGTTAACGAACTTCTAATGCCAATCACACTGCCGACTCCATTCGCAGCATTTATTAGTGTAGTCAAAACAGGCAGGGGTCAACAACAGCAAACAGGGCAATGGAGGCAAGGCAGAGACAAACCAGATACAAACGAAGGGTCGAGGCAGGAAGAGAGAATCAGAGTCCAGTGAAACAGTCAAGGGTCAGGGCAGGCAGAGAAGGGTCAGCAATGATAAACAAGCCACGGGTCAAACAGAGGAATCAAACTCGGGAGGATAACGCTCAGAATTGCAACCAACAGTAAAACAAGACTTCGCAGTGAGTGAATGAATGAACAAGGTATATATAGACAGACTAACATGATGAGACACAGGTGAATGCAATCAGTGAATGAGGTACAGGTGAGTGTGAGTCCGAGCAGTGAGTTATGGGAAATGTAGTTTGTGAGTGATAAGTCTAATCTGGAGTGCCCTCTGGTGGTTCTCAAGGGCACTCCAGCTGGTGACCGTTACACACAGAGTCAAAACGAGTGGAATCTGAACAAAGAAGACACGTGACAAATTAAATTAAAACAAACCGATAGTCCTTGAAAACTAAACTAAACTTCTATATTTTATAAAAAAAAAATGAATTTTCATATTCACAAAAAAGATTGAATTTTGATTATTTCATGGTGACTTTAAGACTGTAGTGCCAAATACATTCTAACAAATAAATTGATATATTTTTTTTATATGTAAATAAAAACAATTCATTTATTTGTAAGTATTGCAAGTATTAATTGATATTTTTTATTTACACAGAGCCCAAAGGAGGAGGAGGAGGTGGGGGAGGAGGAGGAGGAGGAGGAGGAGGGAGGGGGAGGAGGAGGTGGAGGACTGGGTGGGCTGTTTCAGGGAGGAATGCCAAGACTGAGATCACCAGGAAGCAACAACGGTAAAATAAACCATTTTTATTATTATTTAATACTGCATTCAAGCCTTAAATTAAAGGGGTAATATATATATATATATATATATATAAATATTACATAATAATCCTATTTTTAATTTTATAGATATATTATTATTAATAATACAATTATAATAATTATTTAATAATAATAATAATAATAATAATGTCCTTTTTATTATTTGATCCTATAATTTTTTGCATTGTGACACAATTAATTCAAAATGTTTATGCTATACGTGTATTTTATTATAATTATCCTAATAGTCCTATATATTTTTCCATTGATTTAAACTAAAATCAAAATGATTATCCTGAACTATACTAGACTTTATTGTTTATAAAATAGAAATAATCCTAATTTAGTAATTTTATTTTTTTTTCCATTGACATAAACTGAAATCAAAATGTTTATTTTATACTATACTATACGACTAGACTAGACTATACTAGACTATATTATACTATACTATACTATACTAGACTATACTATACTAGACTATACTATACTAGACTAGACTATACTAGACTTTATTATACTAGACTATACTATACTAGACTAGACTATACTATACTATACTATACTATACTAGACTATACTATACTAGACTATACTAGACTATACTATACTATACTAGACTAGACTATACTATACTAGACTATACTATACTAGACTATACTATACTAGACTATACTATACTAGACTATACTATACTAGACTAGACTATACTAGACTATACTAGACTATACTATACTAGACTATACTATACTATACTAGACTATACTATACTAGACTATACTATACTATACTATACTAGACTATACTATACTAGACTATACTAGACTATACTATACTATACTAGACTATACTATACTAGACTAGACTATACTATACTAGACTATACTATACTAGACTATACTATACTAGACTATACTATACTAGACTATACTATACTAGACTAGACTATACTAGACTAGACTATACTAGACTATACTATACTAGACTAGACTATACTATACTAGACTACACTATACTAGACTACACTATACTAGACTATACTAGACTATACTATACTAGACTATACTAGACTATACTATACTAGACTAGACTATACTATACTAGACTAGACTATACTAGACTATACTATACTAGACTAGACTATACTATACTAGACTACACTATACTAGACTACACTATACTAGACTATACTAGACTATACTAGACTATACTATACTAGACTATACTATACTAGACTAGACTATACTATACTAGACTAGACTATACTAGACTATACTATACTAGACTATACTATACTAGACTATACTATACTAGACTATACTATACTAGACTAGACTATACTATACTAGACTAGACTATACTAGACTATACTATACTAGACTAGACTATACTATACTAGACTACACTATACTAGACTACACTATACTAGACTATACTAGACCAGACTATACTAGACTAGACTATACTATATTTGTGTAAGATAATATTATTCTTAATTAAGTTAATTAAGATAATAATAATATTCTTGATTATTTTTTCCATTGACAAACTGAAATCAAAATGTTTATATGACCATATACTATACTATACTAGACCAGACTACACTAGACTATACTAAACTAGACTGTACTATACTAGACCAGACTGGACTATACTAGACTAGACTATACTATACTAGACTATACTATACTAGACTAGACTATACTAGACTATACTATACTAGACTATACTATACTAGACTATACTATACTAGACTAGACTAGACTATACTATACTAGACTATACTATACTATACTAGACTAGACTATACTAGACTATACTATACTAGACTATACTATACTAGACTATACTATACTAGACTATACTATACTAGACTAGACTATACTATACTAGACTAGACTATACTAGACTATACTATACTAGACTAGACTATACTATACTAGACTACACTATACTAGACTACACTATACTAGACTATACTAGACCAGACTATACTAGACTAGACTATACTATATTTGTGTAAGATAATATTATTCTTAATTAAGTTAATTAAGATAATAATAATATTCTTGATTATTTTTTCCATTGACAAACTGAAATCAAAATGTTTATATCACCATATACTATACTATACTAGACCAGACTACACTAGACTATACTAAACTAGACTGTACTATACTAGACCAGACTGGACTATACTAGACTAGACTATACTAGACTATACTATACTAGACTATACTATACTAGACAGACTATACTATACTAAACTAGACCAGACTAGACTATACTATATACAAGATCAGACTAGAGTGGACTATACTAGACCAGACTAGACTATACTATACTAGATCAGACTAGACTAGACTATACTATACTCTATACTATACTATACTATACTATACTAGACTATACTATAGTAGAGAAGACTATACTAGAGTATTCTATACTATACTAGACCAGACTTGACTATACTAGACTAGCCTATACTAGACCAGACTAGACTATCGTAGACTAGACGAGACGAGACTAGACTATACTTGTGTAAGATAATAATATTCCTAATTGAGTCCTAATTATTTTTTCCATTGACAAAAACTGAAATCAAAATGTTTATACTATACTATACTAGACCAGACCAGACTAGACTAGACTATACTAGACGATACTATACTTGTGCAAGATAATAATATTCCTAATTAAGTCTTAGTTATTTTTTCCATTGACAAACTGAAATCAAAATGTTTATACTATACTACACTAGACTATACTATACTATAGTATACTATTCTTGTGTAAGATAAAAATTATTAATAATTAAGTCCTAATTATTTTTTTCCAGTGACAAAAACTGAAACCAAAATGTGCTGTACTTAAAAATTGTCTTCATATTCTTTGTTTTTTGGTGCCGTTAAAACAGCAAGAGGACCAATGCCTCCCACAACTGGGAGATTCCCAGCGCCCAGCAGCCCAGCAGGAAGCAGACCCCCATTCCCAGTCCCCGGACGACCTTCCCCTGGGAGGGCCGGACCCCCACCTGTACCACCATCGGGACGCTCATCCCAGCAGAACTCTCCCAGCGGCCCGCCACCTCTACCTGGAAACCGGCCGTCAGGTTCCTCTCCTTCTGGACAAGCCTCAAGCCTGCCAGGCAGACGTCCAAGCCTTCCTCCCGCCCCGAGGGAGTCCCAGTCTTCTTTCCCTCCACCACCAATGCCTGCATCTGCCCGGCCGCCATTACCCACAATCCCTAGCAGGCCCTTAGATGACCTCCCTCCCCCTCCACCACCAACTGGAGGAAGAAGCGCGTCATTTTCTCGAGATGGCCCACCACCACCACCACCATCAACTGAGATTAAACCAATGAGTTTTCAGAGGCCTATGAGTAATCCGCCTCCATCTTTACCTCCAGGGAGAGGAGGGGCACCACCCATCCCACCATCCCCGAGGGAGGAGCCCAACTCTAGAGGCGGTCAGAGAAACAGCCTTCCGCCGCTTCCTCCACCTGGACGCTCCAGCCCACTGCCTCCACCGCCCAATGAGCGGCCTCCTCCACCTGGACACTCCAGCCCATTGCCTCCACCGCCCAATGAGCGGCCTCCTCCACCTGGACGCTCCAGCCCACTGCCTCCACCGCCCAATGAGCGGCCGCCTCCATCGGGACGGAGCCCATCTGTACGCGCAGGTATGTGGAAGGACATTTCTGTTTCGCAGTTAATAAAACGGTTAGTTTCAGTCCTTGATTCTGATTGATCAATAGCTGTGTTTTTTTCACGGCAAACAGTTCTATGTGTCACTACACATCACCCCTAGCAACTTCTTAGTAACTTAATCATATGTTCTAATTGATATTTTTCATTGAAGCTTATAGAACAGTATCATGAGAGATCGAGTAAAAGGGTCTACCTGCATTTAGAGTAGATATAGCATTTTCCTTCAGGTCAGTCCTATATATTCGTAATAAAAAATCTGTTTGAATGTCCGCTGCTATGTCTGGTACTTTTAACATTTTAATTTTTTAATTTTTTTTAGTTATAGTAGGAATTACACTGTAAAGCCATGTTTCCACCAAAATTTCCTGGAACAATTTGTCCCAGGATCTTTTTTCCTCCGGACCTGTTGCTGTCTGCGTTTTCCGCCGCGATCTACATTACCGTGAAGATTAGGCAAATAGCCCGGTGATGTAGGACTGCGCGTGACTTTACAGTTCCCGTAGGATTTCATCCTCTGAATTTAAAGCCTGTTGCCGTTGGTCCGTCAGTCTTATTTTTTAAACTCTGTTGATTTGATAGCAGTATTAGCAGACAACTGTTACTGAACTCACGGCAACAGATGGTGGAATGTTGCGGGGAGTCAACCAATCAAAATGCGGCATGAACTCGACCAATTGGCATGTCGGGAGCCCAAGTACCACCCATGAAAGTTCCCGAACTTTGAAAAGGAAGAAGCATAGATATCTATATAAAGGCTAGATGTCTTAAGGCGGAGTTTCTATCGCCATCACCGGCGGCCATCTTGTCACAGGTAAGCTGATATATATAAGCTGATATACGGAACGTTGGCTAAACGTCTGATGCATATGGTACACTTAACTGGAAACACTTCAGGAATGTCGAAGTCGTCATCTGATTGGTTGAATTTTATCGGATTTCCGGGGGGCGTCAGTGTCGCGTTTATTTTCGGTCCGCTGGGAAACAAAGCGAAGACGTGTGATTGCGGAGAAAAACTGTTGTGTTTATATGAGTGACAATGAGCATTTATCAAGATCAGCTAAACGCAGTTGTCCCCTCCTATCTATTATGGAAGATCAAGTGAAGTACTTAATTGCGAAGGGGATATCAGCCGCGTTTGTGGGCAAACATGAAACAACCGACGCTGACATCGCAGCTGGCCGATTCAGTATTCATATAGGGCGCACACTGGATTATAAGGCGCATAAGATACTGCAGAGTCAAACGTTTGACTGGGTTTGCGTTATGCATCCACTAGATGTGCTAAAGGGAATGTAGCGAGTGTGCGGCGCCGGAGGTGAGGCGTTTATTAAGTAGGCGTGAGCGCGCTGGGGCGGGGACGTAACTTACATTCGCAGCCTGACTCATGTGAGTATTCAATGTGCGCGGCTCGCTGACAGCTACAGCTGGCTGTTTTGAATGAGACGACCCGGTTACTGTGAACTGGGAGCGCTTTATGAACGCACGAGCAGCGCCGGGGACAGTGTGTCTGTTAAGAGTGAGCGCTCGTGAGCGGGCACGTGATAACCTGATTTATACGAGGTTGAACTGGCCGTGTGACAAAGCGGGCATAAGATGGACATGAGCGCGAGTTCGTGGGTGAATTTAATAACGCGGAGCGTTGTAAACGAGCGCCTCCGGTGACTGCTGCTGACTGACTTGTTGCACGCCGGTCTGTTGTTGTGGGGACATTTCCACGCCCCGAAACGTGACGCTGAACGAAACGAACTGTAATTGGTTGTTTGACATGTCGGTCAAACGGCCTTATGGGCGGGCCTTGGCCAAAGAAAGCTGCTATGAATTCCAGACCTTCAGACTACGCGAGACTAGCTGATATATAATGAGTGGTCAACACGAACACAAATACTCTTATCTCGTTGAAATCTTGACGGATTTACAAACGGTTTGGTTTCTTACAAACATTATTAACGAGGCTATAATTATCTGGATGATTATTTATTTATACACTTATCATTCATAAGTATGCTGTGTCATAACTACATCTCTGACGTTTATAACAAACCAAACCGTTTGAAAATCGGTAGAAAATTGAGCAAGTTATGGTTATATAAATAGTACATGTACCATTAACACAATGTTACGAGTGAGCGAGCTGCCTGTGACAAGATGGCCGCCAGGTGCAGACGTCGACCTCCATTGGCCAGCAGCGTGGACGACATATCTAGCCTTTATATAGATATCTATGGGTACTATCTCGCGAGCAGGGACTTTCGGACGGGGACACTTCATTTAGACCCTGGTTCTTGCGGTGGAAACACACACCATCGTTCCTGGGGAAAGTTCCTGCAGTGGAAATGCAGATTAATATTCTTTAAATTTTACCCATTTTTAAAAGAAATTAAATTGGTGACGCCAGCATACACACGATTCATGTGTCGTGATGTTTAGAAACAAGACATTGTTTTATTATTTTGTGGATTTCTCATCATGCGACTGGACCTCCCCTCCAGGTCCTCTTCCACCTCCACCCACAGGAGGAGGAAACAGAGGTGGGATGCCTCAGCCCGTGCCTCCTCCTAATCGTCCCGGTGGATCCGGCAGACCCGCTTTACCCCCAGACCCTCCCAGAGTGCCCAGCTTTCCTCCCCCACCCCCCGAAGCCATCAACGGCTACCAGTGCCCTCCACCACCTGCCACAGGTACGACCTCTGCGCTCTTAAAGGGATAGTTCACCCCAAAAATGATCCTTCATATCGTACCAAACCCGATCTTCAGAACACAAATGAAGATCTTTTTAATGAAATCTGAGAGCTTTCTGTCCCTCCATTGACAAGCTACGCAACTACCACTTTCAAGGCCCAGAAAGGAAGTAAAGACATCATTAAAGTAATCCACGTGACTCCAGTGGTTTAACCTCAATTTTATGAAGCAATGCAAGTGCTTTACTGGTTCAAAATAAAAAAATGAATTTACCACTTTATTTACAAAATATGACATTCATGTGTCGTGGTGCTCTCATAACGCTCATATTTTGTAAATAAAGTGTAAATTCAGTTTTTTGGGCAAACAAAGTACTTGTGTCGCTTCATAAAATTGAGGTTAAACCACTGGAGACTCATGGATTGCTTTAATGATGTCTTTACTACCTTTCTGGGCCTTGAAAGTGGTAGTTGCATAGCCTGTCAATGGAGGGATTTCATTAAAAAGATCTTCATTTGTGTTACAAAGATGAATGAAAGTCTAACGGGTTTGGAACGACATGAGGTTGACTAATAAATGACAGAATTTTTCGGGTGAACTATCCCTTTAAGACTGCATCTTATATCTGTTTATGAGAAAATGGCAGCATGTATCGGTCAACAATACAAAAGGTCGGGAGTTGAAGAACCTGAAGAGAGACATTTCTGCATTGTCATACATTAGAGTTGAAAATAAAGTAGGTTTTCTATATGAGAAAGTATTTTAACAAAAATAAGCACAGTCTAATTGAGTTTGAACAAAAAATTTAAAGGGACAGTACACCCAAAATGTTTAATTCTGTCCTCATTTACTCGCCCTCATGTCGTTCCAAACCTGCATGACTGACTTGCTGTCACCTGTGGAATGTTAAACGAAATATTTTTAAGAATGTTTAGAAAAAAACGTTTTCGGTTCCTTTTGACTTCCAT
Source organism: Pimephales promelas (assembly GCF_016745375.1). The sequence continues at coordinate 1,223,204 of NW_024121488.1, forward strand.
TGTTTGGGAAAAAAAATGCAATGGAAGTCAAAGGGAACTGACACTGAAATATCTTCTTCTGTTTTCTGAAGTCGGTCGAATGTCATTCAGGCTTGAAACGACATGAGGGCGAGTAAATGATGACAGGATTTTCATTGTGGGTGACCTTTCCCTTTAATGTCCATAGACAGCAGATGCAGCATTACGTATGGTTATGAAAATGTGCTATTGAAAATTGATATTGACTGTCGTATCGTATTCTTTCCCTCTAGATGATTGGGGGATGAGGTTCTCCTTCCATGCTCTGTCTGAATTACCTCCACCAGAGCCGTATGTCTCCTTCTCGAAGTCTTACCCCAGCAAGGCCGGGGGCAAAGGTCAGCACCGCAGGGTTTTGTGCAGATTTGTAATGACAGTTCTCTAAAAGTGTGTGTTGTTGTGAATCTAGTATGATGCTAATGTCCACCCACAATTGCTTTTTGTTTTCCTGCTTTTAGAGTTGACATGTAGAGTTTTGCATATTTTAATGTCAGAATAATTGCTTTATATCTATTTGTTTTTCAGGAATCAGAGACAGAGGAGCGCCACCCCTGCCACCAATTCCCAGATGAAATGTTTTGGCATTATTATAATATGAGATGGATTTTAATCTGGTGAATGAGACTCAGGAACTAAATTTTTATATACATTTTATTTTTGTATGCATTTAATTTCTTTTGGGCGGAAAATGTATGGCAATTAAAGTGCATTCTATCATTATCCGTGAAAGTTTGTTTTAATCAAGACATTTTTGTGTGTATAACATTTTTGTGTGTATTTTTGTGTGGTCCAAATGTCCCAACAAGTGTGTATAGTTCAGGTATTCCCTACATTGCGGGGACATTTTGGTCCACATGAGGAAAACAGCTTAAAATTAAAAAGAGTAATTGATTTGATAATGTAAAAATGCAGAAAGTTTTGTGTGATGGGTAGGTTTACAGGTCAGGTTATGGGAGAAAATATTCAGTTTGAACAGTACACAAATCATAAAGAAATTCCCTATAAAACATGAACTTACAAAAATACCTTGTTCTGCAAATTCTATTTAGGCCACCTTTATTTATTTACAGACAAATTTATCTGACTAACGTTGGACAAAAAATAGTGAGTAATTTATCATAAAGTAGCACACATTTCAACAGGAATACAGAAGGTTACGCAGCAAGAAAAGTGAAGTTGCAAAACTGAAGAGGAAAGAGAGAAAAGTAGTTTAACACACAGCAATATCCACATTTGAAGTAGTAGGGGTATTTTGCCTCTCAATTAAAAATGGTTATTCTCTCCTCAATGTATTTGTTTTTCAATAAACTTTCCTACAAATAATATATAGGACATATCAATGCAGGAATTAGCGTACATTAAAGCCGCTCTGAGCAAGGAAGTGAATATAGCGAAGCGACGCTAACTTCTGTCAAACCAAGCCACTGAAAGTCCCCACACTGCTATCCCTTCAACCACGTTTGTGTCAGTGTGTGTGTGTGTGTGTGTGTGTGTGTATGTGTGTGTGTGAATTGAACTGGAAGAACTATCTCAGTCTAGTACAGCTGTAATCTGAGATTGGCTGAAAGGGCACATGAACAAGGCTACAATGAGGTGAATGGAGCAATGACTATATTTGTAGTTTTGTATTGACACCTGATAGCAGGTAAAACAGAATCGTATATTCTGGTTTGTTTTCTGACTATGTTGTATTTTTTATTTTTATTTTTTGTAGGCTATTGCTGTGTTTCTCAAATTCTGTAAATTCAACGTAAATGTATATGGGTTTGCATTTGTATTTGTACACGAAAACTGGTCAGTGGCCCAAAATAAAGTTCGATGAATCCTGAAGTCATTTTGAATTATCTGTTTATTGTGAAATGCTTTATTTAAAGAAATGCCTCCCTCTATCGACCATTACAAGAACATCTGGCCATTTTGTAAAGCTGCCCTATATTACTGTAAGGCCATTTTTTACGAACAAATACCAATTGTAATGTGTGAAATGTAAGTCATATTCCCATAGAATACATATTTTTTAATAAAGGAGGTTTCCATATTACGTGTTGTTTCAAGCTTATGCAAAGCACCACGTGAGAGGTGCCTGTGCGCTTGTGCGCATGCGCACACTCTTGACCGATTTCTATTGGCGAGTGTGATGATAACTTCACTGCAGCGGTGTGTGTGAGTGTGTGTGTTAGTACTATGATAACAAGACTCATGCTTGCAGCACACAGACAGAGCAGAGGCGATGCGGAAGAGCAGTTGTGGATCTGAGATCACTGCTCGATGTCATCCGAAAGAAACAGCATGAGTGAAAGTGTGTTTGTGTTTGTGTGTGTTTCTCACACACTAGATCGGATTTACAGGAATCAGCTGATCCGGTGAGTCTGTCAACAACTCACTGTACACACAGAACCCAGTTCATCTAAAAAGATTCTTGTGTTCATGCTAGATTATATATTGCCTGGTAACTTACTAACATTCGCTATTGTTTACAACTCAAACTAGTACCAGAAAGTAAGCTGGTACCATGACAGACAGGAGTCTAATATTATCTTGAAGTGAATACATAAATCCATCTGATGTCATCACTGGAAAGTCCTTTAGGGCTTCACTACTAAAGAAATACTCATGTGTATGCTTGTGTAACAAGAAGTTTGATTAGAAACATGTCACACTGCATTTTTAACCCATGCAAAGCTTTTCTTTGTTTTGTTCAGTGGAACAGTTTATTGAACCTTAAGTTTAGACAAAATATAACATTAGACTAAATATTTGAGAAAATCTAAAAAAAAAAAAAAGTGGTGTTGCATCATACGTGTTTTGTTTTGTATCATATGATACATCAGGCACTCATTTGGTAAGATATAGTGAGACAATGAAGCCCATCCTCGATTCAGAGGCCAAAACTGAGCAAAAATGTGCAATTTGGTGCAGTTGTTGTTATGTATATGTGTACAAGATAAGATTAAATTATGATGCTTGCATTAGAAGTCAATGAGATCTTTATATAGGCCTAAGTTGCACAATACTTCCATAAAAGGCTTATAAATATTAGTTGTCACTCTTTATATCACATTAATGTCTTAAAGAGATTACATTAAATTCTTAGTTTTATTATCAAAGCTTTTTTGTTTTAAAACAATGCAATGCAATAAAATCATGATGGAGAAATGAATTAATAAGCGTTCCTCAAAATGGATCATATTTGAATATACTTCCATTTTAACATTTAAAAAGAGCTAACCTAAGTTTCTTCTGTCCAGTAAATGTTAATTGATAGCAATTTAAAAGTTATTTTTATATTAATGCAGCAAAATGCATGTGTATCAGGACCATAAGGAGGATCTTTTTAGTAGGATTTTTTACTTCCTAAAAAGATTACACACTATAAACAGGGACTGAAGGCATGTAGTTGATTGTGTGCATAAGGTTTTTCAAGTTTTATTCATAGTAGATATGCATGTAGCAAATATGATACTGTAGTGTAGATCATTACGGTTACGGGTTTGACTAGACATTTGTATATATGCAGGGTCTAAAACTAACTTTTTGCCACACTTGCCAATGGCGGTACACTTTATCGGCCGTAAATATTTTTACTGGCCATGAAACATTTAACAGGCAGTTATGACACCAACAGTTTAGATACCAGTGAAAATTCACAATTTCACTCTATTATTTTGATACAACAGCTAAAACTACTAGCCTAACTAATAGAAATTAAAAAGAAATATCAAAGACAAGTAAGCATTCAGTAATAATTTAAGAACAAATAATCAAATTGCAAGCAAAAGCACACATAAATACAGTAGAACATAGATGCAACTGAAATAAATAGTTGTTTTTCGGGTACTGCAGGTCTGACAGTAGTTTTCAGGTACTGAACTAAACTGATTAATCCTTATTAAAGTCACAAAAGTTATTCAGTCAAGAGCAGTGAGTGAATTTATCCTTGTTTTGTTGTCGTTTGATTAACATTCAGACTGCAGCAGGAATATTAGGCTGCTGTCACTTTAAAAGCTGCACGGATCAAATGTACTGATACACATTCGTTTCCTTTCTCAACTGTTTACGCTCGCTTAAGAAAACCGACTGTTTACTTGGATGCTCGCCGAGACGGCCATTTTGACATAATTTTGATTGAATTTGTCCGTTCAAGCGCAAAAAGACGTGAAAGAGTTCAATTTACTATTTGTGCGCTGTCTGAGACGCGGCTTTTCTGATCGCGCGCTTTGGATGTTTAAACTTCACACACGTGGCATGAGGGACGAATTGCACTTGAATATTTAAAATTTGCAAGGATTAAACTTTTGTTTTGTTTTTGAAGTACTTTTAGGCCCTATATATGTTTACATGTATTGTATTATATATATATATACATATATGTATATATGAAGAGTTCAGATGCAAAAGCCTTTAAGTGCCATTTGAAATTTTCTTCTAGAATGATCATTTTTATCAAGCTTGTATATTTAAGTTATTAATTGACACTTAAATTACAATTAATAGGTAATCTTCATTGCCATTTAAGTGAAATTACTGAACTTAAATATACAAGCTTGATAAAAATGATCATTCTACAAGAAAATTTCAAACGGCACTTAGAGGCTTTTGCATCTAAACTCTTCATATATATATTATATATATATGAAGAGTTCAGATGCAAAAGCCTCTAAATGCCATTTGAAATTTTCTTCTTTAATGAAGATTTTTATCAAACTTGTATATTTAAGTTCAGTAATTTCACTTAAATAACAATTAATAGGTAATTATCATTGCCATTCAAGTGAAATTACAGAACTTAAATATACAAGCTTGATAAAAATCTTCATTAAAGAAGAAAATTTCAAATGGCATTTAGAGGCTTTTGCATCTGAACTCTTCGTATATAGACAGTATATATAGAGGGCCTAAAATCTCATAATAGTATATAATAAGTTTAAATGGGTTGATGAATATACACTATATTCTTCAACCCATTTATAGTTATATGCTATTATAAAGCATAGTTGACTTATATGAATATATAATCATTCAGAGCCATTTTATGCAAATACCAGGATAAATAATTTAAATTTTCACTGTGCTATCTAATGTTCAGGTAGAACCACATATTCCATGCATTAAATATTTACATGGATGACTGTAAAATTAATTGAAAGTCATGCAAAATGAATTGTCTTTTGAATAAACGAATGACCTCTTTTTCTTTACTTTTCAGAATGTTTAGTTACTTTACAATTGTTGACCCACTCACACATCTGTGACGGGCCTGCAGTCAAACTCAGGATGGATGATCTGTCGGTTAATATTTCCCACTTCGGCGGGGATGGATCGGACCCCCCCTCCGTCCCACCCAGCATGTCAATCGACAAACTCCTCCCAGCCCTGCTCGAATGTTTCGGGATAATTCTCTGCGGATACGTCGCAGGCCGTACAAACATCATCCCATCTACACAAGCCAAAGGACTGGGCAGCTTTGTGTCCAAGTTTGCGCTTCCAGCTCTGCTCTTCAAAAACATGGTGCTGCTGGACTTTGGGGACGTAATCTGGCCATTTTTCTTTAGTATTCTGGTGGCAAAAGTGACTGTGTTCTTTTTTGTGTGTGTACTCACACTTTTGGTAGCAAACAGAGAGAGCCGTTTCTCCAAAGCTGGCCTGTTCTCGATATTTGCCACACAGAGTAATGACTTTGCTCTGGGGTTCCCTATAGGTGAGTAGAAAAGGACAAGCCCTGAATAAATACATAAATACAATATGTTTTATAAACATGTGACCATAAGGAAACTCATTATGGTTACAGAACAAACAAAAAAACTCAAACCCACAGATCATGAAAATGGTGATGGTAATATATCTGTCTGTGTATGCACATTTGGTCTTTTACTTTCATCTGCTCATGAAATGTTTGTAACATAATCCTGATGCTGTACAGCCAGTTAGTTTAGTTTGAGGTTCATTTTCATTGTCTTGAATGGGTTTGCACTCAATACTAGTATGATTCACCTCAGCCAGTTGAAAAGTCATCAATTTAAATGGTTAAGAACTAAAAGGTTAACAAAAAACACATAAATCATTGTTTACATTTAAAATTACCCATGGTGAAAAAAGCAAAATGTTGAAACAAAATTGCGTTATGAATGAGTTTGGAACAATTTGCAAAAATGAAACCAATGGTAACACTTTAGTTTAGGGTCCAATTCTCACTAGTTTCTTATTAGTGTGCGTATTACTAGAATATTGGCCGTTTATTCTGCATAAGCGTATTCTACTTCCCTTAATCCACCCAATACCTGAACTTAACAATTACCTTACTAACTATTAAAGGAGTAGTTCACTTTTGTAAAAACTTTTGCTGATAATTTACTCACCCCCATGTCATCCAAGATGTCCATGTCTTTCTTTCTTCAATCGAAAAGCAATTAAGGTTTTTGATGAAAACATTCCAGGATTTTTCTCCATATAATGGACTTCAATGGGAACCAAACGGTTCAAGGTCCAAAAGACAGTTTCAGTGCAAACTGCAAACTTGTTCAAAGGGCTTTAAACGATTCCAGACGATGAATAAGGGTCTTATCAAACAAAACAGTCGCTCGTTTTATAAATAAATAACAAAGTTTAAGTTTTATAAGCTCAAACGCTCGCCTTGCTCTGTTCTGTAACACACTCCTGTTCGAACTCATTTATCAAAATGAACAAGTCATTTTCCGAGTCATTCGGTTCATTCAGAGAAAGAAACGAACGAATTGATTCGGAAAAAGATTTGTTAATTTTGTTGAACGAGTTTGAACAGGAGAGTCACGAACGCGCACCACAGAACTGAGCAAGGTGAGCGTTTGATCTTATAAAACTTAAACTTTGTTATTTTTTTTTTTTAAATGAGCGATCGTTTCGTTTGATAAGCCCCTTATTTATTGTCTGGAATCGTTTAAAACCCTTTGAACAAGTTTGCAGTTTGTACTGAAAGTTTCTTTTGGAACTTGAACTGTCTGGTTCCCATTGAAGTCCATTATATGGAGAAAAATCCTGGAATGTTTTCATCAAGAACCTTAATTTCTTTTTGACTGAAGAAAGAATGACATGAACATCTTGGATGACATGGGGGTGAGTAAATTATCAGCAAAAGTTTTTTTTTTAAAGTGAACTACTCCTTTAATTTGCAGCAATTAAGAGTTTATTGAGAGAAAAGTCTTAGTTAATAGGGAGAAATGGACCCTAAACTAAAGTCTGATTCAACCTTCAATCCATTCCCCCGGAAAGAATGTAGAAATGTCGATATATCAGTTGCTTTATTGGTTTGTCTTCACAAGCAATAAATACAGAGAATGATCCCTAAGGCCCATTAACACCAATAACGATAGCTATTTTAGCATCCAAACCAAGGCACAATAGCGTTCTCTGCGTTTTGCAGTTTTATCGTCTGCCACTTTAAATGCTCAAGCTCAAGTGCATTCTGATTGGCTGTCAGTGTTTGTTTTTTGCACCCTGAAACTGATTCCAATAATATCATTCCTGTGTGATGACATCGTTATAGCGGTGTTGTGGCCTTCAGTGTTGTAGTCGAGACCACCTCACTCGAGACCAGAGAGAGTCGAGTCCGAGTCAAGACCGAGTCCAGAGAGAGTCGAGTCCAAGTCGAGTCCAAGACCAGAAACGGTCGAGTCCGAGTCGAGACCGAGACCAGTGAGGGTTGATTACCTAATTTACTTTTATTTACTTAGAGAGATCCTTTTTTTTATTTTACTAAATTTACTTAAGAGTTTAAAAAATATGATCAGTTTAGGGTAAAAAGGCCACATAGTAGGTGGTGTTAAAAGTAATTTTATTACAATTTGTCATGCGCAGTTGCGCACTAGAAAATCACCAATCACTGGGCGTGTCAATCAATTTAAAGAAATATTTTATTAACATACATTAATAATCATGAAAAATATTTTGAATTGAACTCGAGTGGACTCGGGAATAAGTCCGAGTCCTAAAAAAAAATTTTTTCGAGTACGAGTCAATTCCGAGTCCAAATGCACAGTCCATGACAAGACCAAGACCATTAAAATATGGTCCCGAGTCCGAGACGAGTCCGAGTCCCGAGTACTACAACACTGGTGGCCTTTATACTTACAATATAGTATTGGTTGATGTTGTATAAGGTAAATGTTGTTCAATAGACCTTTAACCCAGAAACTGAGTAAGCAAAGGTCAAATGGAACTGGATAGTTTCAAAGAATTTACTAAAGATCCCAAACAGGAAGAGGGAATTTAACTTCTCATTTTAGCCATTGACAACACATGCTGTATTATCCAAACCCATATTATCTTTCTTCCTCATAAGGATATTTTTTTGAAGAATGGCCAAGCCTACTTGAGTATTTTCAGTGTCCGTGAGCATTTTGTTAATGTTGTTCCTTTGCGTCCTCCACAGTTGAAGCTCTGTATCGCAACACCCATCCCGAGTACCTTCAGTACATCTACCTGGTAGCTCCCGTCTCCCTCATGGTCCTCAACCCGCTAGGCTTTGCATTCTGTGAGGTGCAAAGGTGGAGAAATGGGGAACTTCACCAGCAGAGTAAGCTGCGAGTGCTGGGTCAGGTGGTCCTTCAAGTGGTTAAAAACCCCATTGTCTTTATGGTGGTGATCGGGCTCATTTCTCACTTCCTGCTGGGCCAGAAGATCCCGCCCTTCATGGAGGAGTTTGTAGATGGTCTGGCGAACTCTTTCGGGGGAGCAGCACTGTTTTATCTGGGTCTGTCCATGGTGGGTCAGCTGAAAAAACTCACCCGCTCTACTGTGGTAGCCCTGATTCTCCTCATCACGGCAAAACTGTAAGTCTACCATGCAGTTTGTTAGTGATAAAAGATAGAATATCCTGTCATTGTTTGTCATTCCAAAACTGATTTTTATTCTTCTGTGGAACACAAAAGATGTTTAGCAGATTGTCCATGATGCTCTTTTTCCATACAATGAAACCCAATGGTGTTTTACACTGTCAAGCTGCAAATTGGACAATAAAGCACCATCAAAATATGATAAAAGTAGTTTTGTTCTAAAGACAAGCCAAGGCTATGACTTGAGATGGGACTTTTTAGCCTTGTGTTTAGAACAGACCAGAATTTAAGTAATTATTCCCTGATCTTTCCATTCACAATAATTTTCAATATTGATTCCTGTTTGTGCACATTCAGACCGTCAAGTCATGCATTACAATATTAATATAAAAAAGTTTCTAATATGGGGAGCAATGTGTTTTGTTACGTTTGCGCTACTCTTTCTCACCTGGCTAAGTCAATTGATTTGTTATCACAGTCAAGGCCCTGTCTGGGAGCCCAAGCTACGTGCCCATTGCATACAGCACCTAGCCCCTTCTTAAGGATCTGTTTTCCACAACAACGTGCCTGGACAGTTGTTCTAAGGGCAGCCCGGCCCGTTGCAAGGCAAGATCTGACCTAGGGCTGAAAGTTAGGGGACAGGCAGGTGTGATAACCTCAGAACTCGGCTGTGTAGCCGTAGTGGTCTCTACGGCTGCGAATGCCATGTGTCCCAGGCACCTCCGAAAATGTTTCAGGGGAACCACTGTTTTGCTCCTGAATGCATTCAGGAAGTTCAGCATTGACTGTGAGCGCTCATTGATGAGACACGCCGTCCATACCGATAAAAGAGATTCTCTGCACAGGGGAGAGCTTGCTTCGGTTGACGTGCCTGAGCACCAGGTCTCTGTGTTCGCACAACAGATCTCGAGAATGAGCTAGAAATGAGCCTGGCATTAAGATAATTAAGATAGTTGAGGGGTGGTGATGGCGCAGTGGATAAGACACATGCCTTTGGTGTGAGAGACCTGGGTTTGAATCCAATGTGAGACACCAATGTGTCCCTGAGCAAGACACTTAACCCCTAGTTGCTCCAGAGGCGTGTGACCTCTGACATATATAGCAATTGTAAGTCGCTTTGGATAAAAGCGTTAGCTAAATGAATAAATGTAATGTAAATGTATTTGGGAATGCAAATGCCCACTTCCCTTTCCCTTAGTAATGGGAGACAGGGACAGCACAGGGACAACCTTGTACTGATATCCCCAACCCTAATTGGGTAAACCAAAGAAACGCTCTGTGTCGAAGCAGAATCGAGACGTGGAAGTCCTTTAAGTCAATTCCAGCAAACCAATCTTGGGGATGAATGCACGTGAAAATGCGTTTCTGTGTATGATGAACCCACCGCCTTTCTTGGGTACGATGATGTACGGGCTGTAAAAACCCATCTTCATCTCAGCTGAAGGGGCCGGCTCCTTCGCCAACAGGACCACAATATTGTGCGCAGGACAGGGGCATCTTTGCCTGCCATAGAGGTAAGGAAGACTCCACTGAATTTCTGGGGATGACTGGTCAACTGAATCACATAGCCAAGTCTGATTGTCTGCAAGAGTCTGGAAGAGCCTGCAAGATAGGATATGCTGGGAAGTGCTAGCCAGGCTCCCAGGGAACAAGGGAACAACCGACGTACCCACAGAGGGGTGGCAAGGAGGAGCACTGGTGCCCAACCCGGGAAGCATAACATCAAAAAAATAGAGGCAGTGAGTGTGGTGTGACGCTTATCTTGCTCAAAGGATCCCGGAAAAAGAATGACCGGAGATGCGTAAGGAGGCAACACCTTGTGTAGGCAACACAAGCTTGAGAATGAGGAAGCATAGCATCGTTTACTGCCAGACCATATGTATAGCCCTGTATGGCCCAGAGATTGAGGAAACTTCTCTTTGTTAAATTTGTTACAAATTGAAAATGTGGGAACCGCTGTCCGTTAAGCCAGCAGTGGAACAAAAAAACAAAATAACCAAGGATTCTCCACCCGGCACTCTTCTGGGGAAAGAAGCGGTGCGTTCACCACCTCCTCGTCATGAGCAAATCCCTACATCTCTGGGCTGCCTGACCATGGCCGCTTCGATGTTTGGAGGCTTTAGCGGCCCGAGGGAGGGGCTGTGCACCCTTTTGCATGTGACATGTGAGACAGTGATCATGGCTATCAGATGAAGACTCACAACACATTGAGGATTAGCAAGGGGGGATCACAACACATTGGGCATCTAGCCCAGCACAGAGTCTGTCCGAGCAGGAATGCACTCGAGTATTGGGCCTGGCATCAGACGCATCTGACTACTGAAGGATGATCAGAGGAAACTCAATCCGGGGATCGCCAAGCGGGATACTCAGCTGGAGAGCCAAGAAGGCGCTCATATCCCTCCTCTTAGAGGGGAAAAGGCCTGCAAGCAAGACATCGATCCAGACTTCCAGCATATTACCTTTTTATGCCCTACACATGGGAGGAAACTGGCTTCACTCAGAGATTGTAGAGTCTAACGAAGGTATTAGGTGTCACCCAGCCCGCACCTCTGCAGATAAGAGGCGCCACACACCAATGCCCAGAAGGAGACAACACTCTGAGTGCAGGGCAAGCAACACTGCCATCAACTCCAGGCAATTGATTTGTTATCGCAGTCAAGGTCCCGTCTGGGAGCCCAAGCTACGTGCCCATTGCATACAGTACCTAGCCCCTTCTTAAGGATCTGTTTTCCACAACAACGTGCCTGGACAGTTGTTCTAAGAGCACCCGGCCCGTTGCAAGGCAAGGAAATGACCACATCCAGAAATCTATGGATGGAAAGGCACCTTTCAAATGTATACCTGTTGACCGTGCTTGCTCTTTTAGAGAAATCTGCTCTTTGCACTGAAGCACAAAGGGGAATTTTGCTGCTCTTAACTGTGCACTGCTCTTTGAGACTGGAAAAACCCTTTGAATGCGGCTTTATTCCACTCGCCAATTCCATTGGCCATTTTTCTAAAACTTACAGGGAATTGGGGCTCCCAAGTAAGACCCCATTTGTCAGTTGTTATGGTGACTGACAGATAGGAAACTATAAACTCTTATCCCAGTACTTCTGTGATTAATTTCAGTTATTGAATTATTAATACTGTGTGGTTAAAAATACTGTCTGTGAAACTAGATTACTAGATTATATATGATTGAATCTTGACACACCCCCCCCCCCACCTCCTTGCCTGTAATTTCCTATGTCAGTCCCTGTTGTCCCCATGTTGAGATAAATCATGAGTAAAGTGCAGAGGCATTGTGTGCACTGTGTAAACATGTTATTGTAGATCTAGATTAAATGAGAGCATTTACTTATCTCACTTGCACAAAAACAGATTCAGTATTCGAACAAACACAAAAAAATGCAAACTCGAAATATTAATAAAACCTGCAATAATTAAATATTAAATTACACAAATATAGTACTTTATGTATTTAATCTGATTGTATTAACCAATGTCTTTGCTGCTGACCTTCGAATGATCTAATCATACTAATAAGCAAAATTGACTTTAGATAAACATCACATTTGTGTTTCTTTCTTTTTTTTGAAAGTCAACATTTCTTCTCGCGTTGAAATGTATCCACTTTGGAAAGCGTTTTCAACAAGCTCGGTTTTCGCTTGACAAACTTTAGATGCAAAGATTCAAATATTCACAATTGTAAATGAGATGTGAGAGCCAACTTTTGGGTGACATGTTTGTACATTGGTAATGCGTCTTCTAGACACACTCTGATATTTGTGGGGTTTACTAAGGCAAGCAAGCTAATTTAATGTTCATGCCCTTGGGGTAATTGATTTTGAACATCTGTAAATATGCAGGTAGCTGCTTCTAGTGTAACTTGGCAACTTGGTCAAATGGGAATGTTTCTCAGAGCATCAAAAGAGTTAACCCATGTGCTTTAATCACACAAGCTTAGCTAGAGGGAGAACTCATCTGTTTTACCTGTATATTTACTGAACCCTACCTGTGTGCTTTATTTGAACGCGTTCAGTTATTATCGATAAGTGAGATCAGAAGGTCTAATTCTGACATTGCTAAATGGTTACTGTAATAATCTGAAGGTCTTGACAGTTTCATTACAGTAGTGAACTCCTTCTGTTCTCTTCAGGCTGATGATGCCTCTGATCTGTAGAGGGATGGTTGAGGTTTTGGACTGTGGAAACAACAGAAGCTCACTGAACCACACCAGTTTGTCAAACTATGCCTTTCTGTATGGAGGGTTTCCCACTGCCCCTAGTGTGGCCATATACGCAGCGCAGTACAACATGGAGCTGGAGGTGGTATGTACCTCATGTAGATGTGCTTTTACACCTACTCCACCACTCAAAAGTAACAACATGTACTTACTATAGGATTAGGGTTAGGATGAGGGTTTGGTTTAGTGTTAGCTGCATGTAATTATGCATAATTTATAATTATTACCACAGTAACTACATGTAACGTGTAAAATGCATTAAAAAAACACATATTAAAGGAGTAGTTCACTTTTAAAAAACTTTTGCTGATAATTTTCTCACCCCCACGTCATCCAAGATGTCCACGTCTTTTTTTTCTTCAGTCGAAAAGAAATTACGTTTTTTGATGAACCATTCCAGGATTTTTCTCCATATAATGGACTTCAATGGGGTCCAAACGGTTCAAGGTCCAAAAGACAGTTTCAGTACAAATTGCTAACTGTTCAAAGGGCTTTAAACGATTCCAGACGATGAATAATGGCCTTATCAAGCGAAACGATCGCTCATTTAAAAAATAAATAACAAAGTTTAAGTTTTATAAGCACAAATACTCGGCTTGTTCTGTTCTGTGACTCTCCTGTTCAAACTCGTTCATCAAAATAAACAAATCTTTTTTCGAGTCAATTCGTTCATTTCGTTCGTTGAATGAACCAAATGAATCGAAAAAAGATTTATTCATTTTGATAAACTAGTTCGAACAGGAGAGTCACAAACGTGCATCACAGAACAGAGCAAGGCGAGCATTTGAGCTCATAAAACTTAATCTTTGTTATTTATTTATTAAATGAGCGATCGTTTCGCTTGATAAGACCCTTATTCATCGTCTGGAATCGTTTAAAACCCTTTGAAGCTGCACTGAAACTGATTTGGATCTTGAACCGTTTGGTTCCCATTGAAGTCCATTATATGGAGAAAAATGCTGGAATGTTTTCATCAAAAACTTTAATTTCTTTTCGACTGAAGAAAGAAATACATGGAGATCTTGGATGAAAAGGGGGTGAGTAAATTATCAGCAGAAGTTTTTTTTTTTTTAAGTGAACTACTCCTATTTTAAAGGTTATAGTAAAGATGTTGCGTTCTATTTTGGTAACCGTTTACAATAAGGTTTCATTAGTTAACATGAACTAAGAATGAACAATACTTCTACAGTATTTTTAATCTTAGTTAAAGGGGTCATTGGATGCATAATTCACTTTTATATGGCGTTTGCATATAAATGTGTTCTTGAACACAACCACCATACAAGGAAAAAAATAAAAGTAAAAATAAAAAAATTCTTTTAATCCACAAAAACTCTGCTCCTCCCACGACCGCTGACGGACCATATTAGCATATTTCCCGTATTAGCATATTTCCGTATTAGCATAATATCTACCCTCAGCCATTTGTATATGGTCAGCACTTTACATGTCTTGTGTCGACTCGCCCCACGGAAGAGAGTTGCTCATTATCATTTAAAGAGACGGGTCGCTGTCAACAGAGCTGTATTTGAGGAGGTGAAGTAATTTACAAACTTTACATGAAGACCCTAAAGAATCATACCAACTTGTGGAAAATGGGCATCCGATGACCCCTTTAATGTGCATTTCAACATTTACTAATACATTATAAAAATCAAAGGTTGTTAACATTAGTTAATGAACTAACATGAACAAACAATGAACAGCTGTATGTTTACAGAGATTAGTACATACTGTGACGGATGTATTGCTCATTGTTTGTTCATGTTAGTTATTAACTAATGTTAACAGACTTTATTGTGAAGTGTAACCTCTATTTTAAATAAACGCTGTTTTGAACTTTCAATTGATCAAAAAAAAAAATCCTGAAAAAAAATTATCTTTTTTTTGAGCATCAAATCATATTAGAGTGATTTCTGAAGGATCATGTGACACAAGACTCATGTGAAGACTGGAGTAATGCTTCAATTCAGCTTTGATCACAGGAATAAATTACATTTTTAAAACATATTCAAACTGAAAACTCTTCTTTTAAAATGTAATAATTTTTTTACTGTATTTTTGATCAAATTAATGGTGGATTCAAACGATTAATCGCGATTAATCACATCCAAAATAAAAGTTTGTGTTTACATAATATATGTGGGTGCACTGTCTATCATTATTTTGTATATATATATATATATATATATAAATACACACGCATGCTTGAATATTTAAGAAAAAAAGAATATATATATATATATATATATATATATATATATAATATTTATATATAATATAAATTCTATATAAATCTATATACATGAAAATATTTCTTACTGTAAATATATACAAGCATGCTTGTGTATATATAAAATATTTATACACAGTACACCCACATATATTATATAAACACAAACTTTTATTTTGGATGCGATTAATCGCGATTAATCGTTTGACAGCCCTAGCAAAAACATTAAAAAGGAATCTCTTTCAACCCATTTCTTTTTTTGTTAAGCTGAATGTGAATTTTTCATCTTAGTTTATATGTGTCTGATGATATTCTACATTTGTTTCATGACGTACCACTTACCCCACATGCACAATAGCACACTTACAGTATTTTACACCATATTTCATTAGTTTGGTTTGATTTTAAAGGGCTCCTGTAGTGTATCATAGACCCGTGATCACATATGAAGTGTGTCCTCCGTCAGGTGACCTCGGGTATGGTGATCGGCACGTTCCTGTCGGCCCCCATCATGTACGTGTCCGCCTGGCTGCTGACCATCCCCTGGATGGATTCGGCGCCGCTGGCGTCGGCACTGCAGAACGTCAGCTTCAACATCAGCATCATCTGCCTCTTTGCTTTGGTGAGTATCCACATGCTCACACGCAGATGTGTGTTTTCATTTCTCCTTCTTCATTTCTCTGATTCCTCTTAAAAACATAAATTGTTACTTTGTGGTAATATTCTCGTCGTCCCTCATGCTGGTGGTGAGAGCACATGTTTGTGTTGCCTCTGCTATAATGCAAATGATTATTAAAGGATTAGGTTAAATCCATGTTATTATCATTGTTGCTGGATATGTCGTGGAAACCAGAAATTAAATGTGTACATGCTGTGGGAAATCTGTCAGACTAATGTTTTAGGGGTCTTTTTTTTTTTTTTTTTTTTGGACAAGTTTAGAAAACAAAAGATTAGAAAGTAACATTGTGCACTTTTTGTCTGTTTATTTAAAAAATATATATATATATCTATATATAATATATAATATATATATATATATATATTGGAGGGCAAACAATTAAAACACATCATTAAAAGTAACAAATTCTTGAAAATAAAAGTAGTGTGTCATAATCTTAGGTGTAAAATCTAATTTATTTATATTAGGGCAGGGCAACGATTAATCGCATCCAAAGTAAAAGTTTGTGTTTACATAATATATGTGTGTGTAGTGTGTATAATTATTTAGTATATATAAATACACACACATGCATGTATATATTTAAGAAATGTGCATGTATATATTGTATGTATATTTATACATAATTTATATTATATATAAATATTAACATTTTATATATAAATAATTAGGGCTGTCAAACAATTAATCGCATCCAAAATAAAAGTTTGTGTTTACATAATATATGTGGGTGCACTGTGTATAATTATTTTGTATATACAAATACACACACATGCATGTGTATATATAAGAAAAAAATATAAATTATATATAAAATTGATATTTGTATATATAATTATAAATTATATATAAATCTAATCTATCTAAAATATTTCTTAAATATATACAAGCATGTGTGTGTATTTATATATATATAAAATAATTATACACAGTGCACACACATACTTTGTATATTATGTTAACACAAACTTTTATTTTGGATGCGATTAATCGCGATTAATCGTTTGACAGCCCTATAAATAATAGATTTTTCTTAAATATATACATGCATGTGTGTGTATTTATATATACAACAAAATAATTATACACACTACACGCACATATATTTTGTTAACACAAACTTTTATTTTGGATGCGATTAATCACGATTAATCGTTGCCCAGCACTAATTTATATTTTTAATATATTTATTTATAATTTATTTTGATTTTTTTAAAAGCATTGTTTTGTAAAATGTAATAATAAATGAGATTTGTGCACTCAATATATTATTACTTGGTTACACCACATGTCAAATATAAAGTTACATTTAAAAAGGGCATACAACCAGATAAAAGTGACACAAAGAGTACATTTATTTGTATATTGAATATTTTTAACCTGATTTCAGTCAAGAATATTTAGGAAAATCTGATAAATCAAATTAAATTAAACTCACTCACCAGTACAACAAAATGCTTATAATAAAATAATGCTGTTAATGTTTTTTTTTTTTCACTTCAAAACATATGCAAAAACATGCTCATATTGAATAAGTACCAAGACGGCGGTAACAGTGAGGGGTAACGATCGATGCATGATCATACATGCTGTCGGGTTATTGAGCATAATCGCTGTAAGATGCATGTAAACACTCATTTTCATGTTGCTATCATAATTGAGGTTCTATGTTTGTGTGTCTAGTGTGATTGTGGGTTGGGGTGTTTCCAATCTCAGATGGTGTCATCTTCTCAAACACATCTTTTGACACTTCCTTCCTGTTGCGTTTGTGTTCTCTGTATAGCTTGGAAAAAAACAAGAAACTGAAGTTTGGTTTAAAACTTATATATATGACTATATTCAAGCTCACACATGCAAAACTCTCAGAACCAGTTCAACTGGTTTTGAGAAGTCGTTACTGTACGTGCATGCACACATTTCACTGGAACATGTTGCACTAAAAGTATCTCTGAAAACATGACGAATGTCTGTGTTCTGGTCACTGCAGGTGTGGAGCGTCGCAGTCATGCTACTGAGCAGAAAGTTTCACAGAGTTCCTCACATGTTCACCATAAACCTCTTTGTGGCGCAGGTGAGCAGCTGTAGCTTTTAGACACTGTTCTGTTCCTGTCAAAAAATGCATCCTGATGATTTTCCCTTAAAACCTTATCCCGTCCTGTGTTCGCAGTTATTAGCCTGTGTTGGTATGATAGCGTGGAAAATCGTGGCGGTGCAGAATAACTTCCTGGGTCAGGTGTTGACCTTTACTCTACTGTACACTTCTCTCTACAGCACCTATATGTGGCCTGGTGAGTCATCAGAGTGTGTTTTTGAAATAAAAAAAAATGTCCCAAAACCTTTAAAGGGATAGTTCACTTTGAAATTAATTTTTAGTATGTTTTCGCTTACCTCAAGGGCATCCAAGATGTAGGTGTTTTTGTTTCCAAAGTATTTTCAATTTTGATATTTTTAGGTCAAACCGTTCTTGTCTGTCAGTCATATAATGCAGGTCTATGGTCACCACCTCATGATGGTGGTTTATGCAGTTCTATGGTCACAACTTGTAAATGTAAGTACACATTGATGGCCTAGACACAAAACGAGCGGTTTGTGTGAGAAAACGAACAGTATTTATATCGTTTTAACTTGTAACAAAGCCCATGCGCCCTCAGATCAGTTGGACGTGGCTGTGATTGCAAGAGGTAAAAACGATATAAATACTGTTGGTTTTCTCACCCAAACCGCTCGTTTCGTGTCTTAGGCCATCAATGTGTACTTACATTTACGAGTCATTAAATCATGTTTAATTTGGACTTCTTTGTGCATGCTCTTTGAGGTGGTGACCATAGACCTCCATTATATGAGTGATAGACAACAACGGTTTGATCTAAAAATATCAAAATTGAAACTACTGCGGAAACAAAGACACCTACATCTTATATAAGATAAAACATACCAAAAATTAATTTCAAAGTGAACTATTCCTTTAAATAATACCTGGCCCATAAAACGGCATTAAAAACTGCCACTCTGTTTGCAAGCGTAATTAGCATGTAACTACTAGATTGATTATCAATATTTCAACGTGAAAATGTAACAAAAAATAAAATAAATGTATGCATATTTAAAGAAAATTTTTATTGTACCCTTTATAAATTAGTTTTTATATGTAAAATATCTATTAAAAGCAGCGGGTTTGCGGAACTATAATGCAACCACTGTAGTTATGCTTATGTGGATTATTACTGAAGGAAATGTGTGAAGGTACTTGGGTTGAGTGTGTTTGAGGTCTCGTGTGTGTTGTGTGGTACAGGTCTGATCGCTCTGTCTCTGCTGCTCGTGAGGAGAGGTGATGAGCCGGGCTTCAGGCCAGGGCTGACTGTGATCACTGGCTGGGGGTGAGTGGCGCACGCAACACACTCACACAAAGACCACTACTGAACCCATTCATACTCCATATGTTGAATCTTTACTGCAGTATAAACCTTTCAGGAATGAGCTACTATGAGATTGTTCAGCTGTAGAATTGGTAGAGTTATATAATAACAAAAAAACTTGTTTAATTTTGTGTCGAATTACACAACACTTGTAGGAGTAGTTTTTTAAAAAAAGGAGTAGTTTTTTTTTTAAAAAAACTTTTAAAAAAGACTTTTGCTGATAATTTACTCACCCCCCTGTCATCCCAGATTTCCATGTCTTTCTTTCTTCAGTCGAAAAGAAATTAAGGTTTTTGATGGAAAGATTCAGGATTCTCTCTATATAATGGACTTCAATGGGGTCCAAACGATTCAAGGTCCAAATGAGAGTTTCAGTGCAAACTGTTCAAAGGGCTTTAAACGACACCAGACGATGAATAAGGGTCTTATCAAGCGAAACGATCGGTGAATGAACCAAATGACTTAAAAAAAAAATTTGTTCATTTTGATGAACGAGTTCGAACAGGAGAGTCGCGAACGCGCATCACAGAACAGAGCAAGGCGAGCATTTGAGCTTGTATAACTTAAACTTTTGTATTTATTTTTTAAATGAGCGATCGTTTCGCTTGATAAGACCCTTATTCATCATCTGGAATCGTTTAAAGCCCTTTGAAGCTGCACTGAAACTCTCTTTTGGACCTTGAACCGTTTGGACCCCATTGAAGTCCATTATATGGAGAAAATCCTGAATGTTTTCATCAAAAACCTTAATTTCTTTTCGCCTGAAGAAAGAAAGACATGGACATCTTGGATGACATGGGGGTGAGTAAATTGTCAGCAAAAGTCTTTTTAAAAGTGAACTACTCCTTTAAAGTCCCCCTGTGGTGAACATCCAGCTTTTATTGTTTATATGTCTATGTGGTGTTTTTAACATGCTTTAAGACTAATCATGTGTAAATTCATAAGTCGACAGCATTGCTGACTAAAACTGCCGTGAACCAAAGACAGTCTCAAAAACACGGTTTGAAATCGCTGGTGTTTCTGACGTCACACACTACCTTGTAACCAATCAGATCAACGTGTGGGACGGCTTTAGCATATCATTAACAGCGAACTAGCAGGGGAGCGTCGAGAGATGACCAGTTATCCTGGTATATTTTTCTGTTGATATGAAAAATCGGGTGGATTTAGCAATATAGCGGGTGAATTGTGTACATTACGAACGGGAATATAGTTTGCGTAACATTAGCAACACAGTATTGGCTGTTTGATTACATAGTCAAGCAAAAGGCTAATCATATTAATTACCATTATGTGTATGTCCGACATTATGAAGTGCGATGTCATTGTGCAGCGTTTACCTCAGTAAGTTGGCCGCTCTGAGCTGAGTGAGTGAGCGGAGGCGGGGCTCATTTGCATATTTATAGATCTGCGTATACTAAATGAGGCAAGGGTGTTGAGTTAAATTCAAGCTATTTTAAGCTATGAATATTTTTTTATCACAGGAAAAAACACATAAATATGTAATTTTGGTGATCAAAGATGAGTTTTAAGGGATAAAATGATTGAATACAGGGGGATTGTATGACATTGATGGTTCCATGATGAAACTTTAACATCCACTGAAGCTTCTATTGCATCGCTGCAAAACCTTACAAAAAACATGAGTGTATCCATAATAAAAAAGATTTCCTCTGAGGCATTGCCAATGACGTAAAGCTATCGTCTTCCTACAGTCTCAAAAGTACTTTAATTCAAATATATAATATTTTATAATCAGTGATTTAAAGGGTACATATCATGCTTTTAAATCATTCATTTTTACTTATAAATCATACATTTGTGGTCTATATAAAGCATAACTGCAATGCTTGGGTCTGAATTCCTCATTATTATAGCTCCACAGGCCCCTTTTCTGATGTGCGTCTGTGAGCAACCCGTTTCAAAGTGGCCCCTTTAAATAAAATTGAGTTGCGTCATACCCCGCCCGCTCTCCAGGTCGATGAGTTCACGGTCAGTTCAACTCCCCACGTTCGGCCATTATTGTAGTTTGATGAGAGATATACGATTATATACGATACCTTCAAAGAACATTTTTAGTCACTCGTTAACAAAATGTCAACATCAGAAGACTTGTCCATCAAGCCTTAACGTTACATATTCGAGCCAGAGCGAGCGATTTGAAAAAGACGAAGACGAACCTGGAGAACAACGTCTTCATATGGATGCAGTGGTATGTAACGTTAAGTTAACTATGTTGTGTTATTAGTGAAAGTCGACTATTTCTCTTGTTAAAACAAGCACACTGACAAGATAAAAGACTGCGGTCTAATCTTACCACTAAAAATCTGTATTAATAATAATATAATAACTTACGTGTAGAAAAGCAACAGAAAACACAGCAGCTAAATGACAGAAGGAATTGACCCCTCATTCAGACGAAGTCGATCGGCAAACCCTTCTGTATACTGGCGGAGGTTGTTGAAGTGGGAATCCTTGAAGTGCTTCAGGTCACTAACGTACATCCAACAACCGAACATTTTGACTTGCCCTCTCGTAACTTCTGCATCATTGAGCTCGGACTACAAAATCGGAGCGAGAAATACTATTGGCGGATTGCTGGAAGTGTTGGACCGGTAGTCAATGTCCTTATTTGTCAGTTCCGCTGCAAATACGGTGACGTGATAGTTCAAAAAATGTCATAGAGAACAGAAAAATCTGAACAGGTTGAAAAATATGACCAAACCAGAATATAAAGATATAAACGAATCACCTGAAGAGAATAATTTCATCTTTTCTGTACTTATAAACACTCCAAATATACAACAAAATGCATTTAAGGGCTAAAAAAAGTGGATTTTGCATGATATGTCCCCTTTAAGTACAGTCTTTTGTCTTTGTGTAATGTTGACTTTCGCCTCGGATCGGGACGGTTTGGTTCTTGGCTTGTAAGACTTTCTGAAAGAATGAGGAAAATACTTCTGAAAACAAGGCTTCTCTAACAACTGAACCCAGTCTTGTTGATCTGAAGGCACTGATGTCGTCTGCTGTTTCTCTCTCAGTTTACCAGTTCTAGCTGTGAGTGTCCTCCTCCTGACAGGGCAAAGAATGCCAGACACCATCGACTCCGCATTCTTCTATGGAAAGACGCAGGTACAAATATGATGAAAGCATTATTCATATCGTGCACAATCCAATCTGTGTTTATAATGCCTGACTGTCCGTACTGTTACTTTGCAAATCTGTTAGTTCGGATAAAATAGTAAGCATTGATTTATTTACTAATGAAGAGACTGTCTTCTCAAGTTCAGCCTCTAATCGTGTACATCATAAACATGGCGTTATAAAAACTGGGTATTAAAGGACAACTCCGGCGCAAAATGAACCTTTGGTCTAATTACACATTTCTACCTAGTCAACCGTTATCTGAGATTTGTTTTCATGATTGCCGAATGTAAATAGTTTTATCTCTAAAAACAGTTTAGCCTATAACGCTAGTATAACGCTAGTATATAGGGCATAGAGTAATGACAAATAAAAATCGCTTTACAAGGCTCAAAATAGCCCCACAGTAACACGACCGCATAATAAGGGTCCCTACATTCAAACCGAAGCATTGAGAACTTTGTCAGTGTCCATACAGTTTAATAAGAAGATATTTTATACACACAGTAAACTTAGCGAATACAGGAAGAAGCCATCTTTGAAAAATAGTCTATACCAGTCGATCTACGAACGCCGATCCAAGTGCGCTGAACTGTGCAGAATCTCATATGGTCCGTTGTTTCCGGAAGAAACACAAACACGAACCGTTTTCTTCTCTTCAATATGTACACGTAGCCTACTGTTCGCGCTCACATTATCACCTTAGTCACATCTCTCCAGCGCACATGGATCGGCGTTCGTAGATCGACTGGTAGGGACTATTTTTCAAAGATGGCTTCTTCCTGTTTTCGCGAAGTTGGCTGTGTGTATAAAATATCTTCTTATTAAAGAGACTGACAAAGTTCTCAATGCTTCGGTTTGAATGTAGGGACCCTTATTATGCTACCGTGTTAGTGTGGGGCTATTTAGAGCCTTGTTAGTGGTAATAACAAGCGATTTTTATTTGTCATTACTCTATGCCCCATATACTAGCATTATACTAGCGTTATAGGCTAAACTGTTTTTAGAGATAAAACTATTTACATTCGGCAATCATGAAAACAAATCTCAGGTAACGGTTGACTAGGTAACAATGTGTAATTAGACCAAAGGTTCATTTTGCGCCCGAGTCGTCCTTTAAATTAAAAGAAAACTATCTATTAATGTGACACTTAAGCGTCAGGTCATATAAGTAGTTATATGTTGTTGTTGGTGATGATAAATCTACAAATTTACATATCGTCGCTACAGGTCCTGAAACAGCTGTAATGTAGTGTGTTTTGTAGGTGCTGTGCTCATCTGTGGTGTTACTCGTGAGCATCATGCTGTGCGGGATCTCCCTCGCGCTGCTCAGCAGACGAACGCAAGACTATCACACACTCGAGCGTGGATCAGTCTCTGGCAGTGAGGAGGATGTGACGCTTCCCTGCGACACAGACACACACAGCTCTGTTGAGCCGCCCTGTGCTGTAGGCAGCATCAACACAGGTAGGACACCGACGTCTCCTCCTTTATTTCTAAGGCCACGTCCACACGAAGCCGGTGCGTTCACTATCTGATTTTTTTTTCCTCGTTCTAAAAACAAAATCCGTAAACACTGCGTCGTCTCAAGAAATATCTGTGTACACATGAAACCACTGAAACCGACTGAAAACGGTGTAGTATATATGCCAGACCAATATGGGGCGCTGTATTCTACCACAAAGATACACTATGCACGGAGAAGAAGACTTTGAGCATGCGCTTAACCTTGCGTGCTGTATACGAACCAAGAAGAAGAAGACGAAGATGGCATGTGACGCAGCCGACACGTGATGTGATGACATCATCGTTTCACAAAATATACGGATTGGCTGATCACACGAAACCGCAAGGTTGTCGTTTTCAGATTCATCCACTTTGGGACCCGGTTTCAAAAAATAGTGGTTTCACTCTCCCAAAACGACAGATCCGTGTGGACGAAACACCAATACGTAAAAATGACGTATACAGCGAACCGTGTCTTCGTGTGGGCGGGCCCTAAAACTGTGGGGCCAGATTCATTCAAATCCTTTTTAAAGTCAAGTAGATAGGAGAACTCCACAAGTGGGCTGTGCCTCTGAAAGGGGGCGGAGTCTAGTCGTGCGAAGTCTTTCTGTAGAGAGCCTAAGCCCCTCCCCTTCCGGTCGACCACCACGGGACCTTATTTCGGAAAAATATTGTATGGTAGTCAATGGTGAGAGACAACTAATATTATGATCTTGTTTGAATTATGCCCTGAATTACACATGTTTGTCAATTTAAAAGATGCATTTTAAAGTCAAGAAAGTCGCAGTTTGATGTGACTGACAAAACTGTTGAGGTATAAGACTACAAACACAAAAGGTGCACATTTTCTCTCAATAAACTAAGCTAACTTTACCGAAGCTAGCCTTACCGAAGCTAACTTTACCGAAGCTAACTTTACCGAAGCTAGCTTTACCGAAGCTAACTTTACCGAAGCTGACTTTACCCAGATAGAAAACTGACATTGAATCAACGTGGAAACATGACATCGAAACAACGTTGATCTGACATTGTTTTGCTCATTGAATTAACGTTGAACCAACTTCAAACGCGTCATTCTTTCAAAACTAACGGAAAATCAACTTGAAATCAACGTTGTTTCAACGTTATGAAAGCAAACCAATTTTCGATTTTCATTTAGCTTTGAAGAATGCCGCGTCTGACGTTGGTTCAACGTTAATTCGATGAGCAAAAAAATGCCAGATCAACGTTGTTTCGATGTCATGAGAAACGTCGTTTCCACGTTGATTCAATGTCAGTTTGCTGTCTGAGTACTGAAGCTAATTTTACTGAAGCTAACGTCTGTCATTGTTTCTTAAGTCTTACGGTATAATCGTAACGTTACACCGTCATGCCTGAGTGTTAGATACCAGACTGAACACATCTCGCTCGTTGTTTCGCTTCCCGGGAGATGTAGTTCATTGAGCGATTTTCGCATAAAACTAAATGTCACTCTTCTGTTTTATGACAAACTGCGACTTTCTTGACTTTCAGAATTATCTTTTAAATTGACAAACGTCATATGGGTAATTCAAAGCATAGTTCAAACGGAATAAAAAGATATATAGTATCTCGTCATTGACTACCATACATATTTTTTCCGAAATAAGGTCCCATGAGCCGAAAGCGGAGGGGCGGGGGTATGCTTGTGATGTCACTTTTGGTCACAGTGAGTGGCAAAAACACTGATGAATGCCACGAAAACACACAAAACGCATCTAAAACGGGAAAGAGCTTTGAGGTTGAATCTGAGGTCAATTTTTACAGACCGCCGAAAGCTACAGAACAGAGAAACAAACGGACTAGCAAAGGTGGATTTATTTATTTGTTATAATTTTGATGATCATGGCATATAGATATTAAAAAAAACAATCTTGAATTTGGGGTTTTCATAAGTTTTAAGCCTCAATCATCAAAATTATAACAAATAAAGGCTTGAAATATCTCACTTTGCATGTAATGAGTCTATATATTATATTAGTTTCACCTTTTAAGTTGAATTACTGAAATAAATGAACTTTTGCACCATATTCACATTTTTCGAGTTATAGTGAGCACAGAATACTGAGAATGAAAGTAGGAAGGCCATTCTGAGCCTACAAAAGCATTGAATGTGAAATCTATGTCGGTTGTTGACTGATCTTTATGTGTTCGTCAGATTGTCAGATGTGTGAGTGCGCATGTGACCGTGAGCAGAGCTTGCCTGACGTGACGAGCCCCAAAGAGGAAGCGTCCATACACACAGGTTCGCTCTTTCTTTCAGTTCCTGTTCACTCAATCTGTCTCGAGATGGATAAGACGTTGCTTTATTGGTCAGAGCTCCTCGTTTGAGACAGTTCTGTAACTAGAACTCAATAGGACACACAGTAGATGTATGGATAAGATGTTGAAATCAATGATAGCACACTAATAGACCTGTGTAATATAAAAGAATATTCATCAATGCATGATCTATGACTTCTGCTTTGATGAAACATTTTTATGGAAACTGAATGGAATACATTTCAAAAGGGGAAGAAAAATGAGATCTGCATAACATTTAAATGCTATTTTCAGGTCAGTGTAGCCAGCAATGCTCACCCTCAAGCTGTTTGCTGGCTGAAGAGGAACAGAAAGAAGCGGATAGACAGAACACAGATATACAGTCGACGAGACACGTGCTGGTGTGTCTGTTACTGACCGTCTGTCTCCTCGCTGTGAGTACTGACAGAATTTTCATTTTGGGGTGAACTAACCCTTTAATGTAAAACACAACCTATGCGATGCCACTGAAAACCAAATTGACAGAAACTAACTGCAGAAGTGTTCACACCACTGAATCAAATGCCTGAATATTTTCCACTCTTCTTTGCAGAAATGTTTCAGATCTGTTAAATTTGATTTTTTTTTTCTCGACAAAAACTACGTCTTTTGAGCACTCGATAGAAAATATAAAAGCCAATTATTAACCATACTTACGGGTTGTTTTATTCTGAGGGGCAAGTTAGTGCAAATAAACTGGGTACGTCTTTCACTGACAAGCGTTTTGCGAATTGTAAATTTTACGAAGCAGTCGTCGGTTGAATGATGGGAACACAACTAAAGGTTGGGGTTATACTGCTGTGGTGTTGTTGTAGAAATTAATTTTACCACACATCCTCATTCTTTGGAAGTGAAAATAACACGAATTTGCTGTCACAGGTCCGATGTAAACCGCACGAACCAATTACCAAGATGTCCAAGATGTCCATGTCTTTCTTTCTTCAGTCGAAAAGAAATTAAGGTTTTTGATGAAAACATTTCAGGATTTTTGTCCATATAATGGACTTCAATGGGGACCAAACGGTTCAAGGTCCAAAAGACAGTTTCAGTGCAAACTGTTCAAAGGGCTTTAAACGATTCCAGAAGATGAATAAGGGTCTTATCTTATCATCGCTCATTTAAAAGAAAAACAAGTTAAAGTTTTATAAGCTCAAATGCTCGCCTTGCTCTGTTCTGTGATGCGCGTTCGTGACTCTCCTGTTCGAACTCGAAATGAACGACTATTTTCCGTGTCATTTGGTTCATTTAATGAACGAAACGAACAAATTGACTCTATGATTTGTTCATTTTGATGAACGAGTTTGAACAGGAGAGTCACAAACGTGGGTCACAGAACAGAGCAAGGCGAGCATTTGAGCTTATAAAACTTAAACTTTGTTATTTCTTTTTGAAATGACCGATTGTTTCGCTTGATAAGACCCTTATTCATCGCCTGGTGTCGTTTAAAGCCTTTTGAAGCTGCACTGAAACTCTCATTTGGACCTTTGACCATTGAAGTCCATTGTATGGAGAAAAATCCTGGAATGTTTTCATCTAAAACCTTAATTTCTTTTCGACTGAAGAAAGAAAGACATGGACATCTTGAATGACATGGGGGTGAGTAAATTATCAGCAAAAGTTCTTTTAAAAGTGAACTACTCATTTAACACGTTTATAAAACCACGAGTATGTGATTTCATGTGGTTTCAGTTGTTCCTTAGCCTAACTGAGATATGGTCTGGCAAAGCGTCATAGACAAATCATTTCCAGAGGGGCGTCACCAACGGACGTTACGTGTAGATCTAAAACCAATCAGAGCGATGAAAGCGATGACGTATGCGGAGTGATGTCTCCGAGTGTTGTTCTTTGCTCGGTTTTTAACAAAAATGAACCGTTCAAATCACTTAAAACAGACGCGATAGCTGATTCGAACGAGTGATGTTCGACGGCGGCATCCATCTTTATAATGTAAGCGACAAAATCTGCTTCAAAATCCCAGCGCTGTCGTCATCGTGTAAAGCCCGCCCCAACGTTTCTGATTGGTGCCGCGATTTCGACGGATTGGAAATGGGCTTAAATGAGCTCTTTGCCAGACTAACTTTCAGAGCAAATCTAAATTTGCCTGAAGTTGTCTGGGTTTTCCCAGTCTAGTTGTTCCTAGATTTCTTTTGTAAATTTTGAATACAATTTAGACTGAAAGTTATTGATGAATCATGATTTGTTTGTGAAAATACATTCAATTTTTTTTGTTTACTTCATATATGATACCAAATGGATGCCACTCTTCTCTTTGGTCTGGGTTTCACTGTTATTTACAGTACAGTTGGAGTGACTCTTCACTCTGTGTGTGTGTGTGTGTGTGTGTGTGTGTGTGTTTGTGTGTGTGGTAGAATCTCTCCAGCTGTCTATGGTGGCTCTTTAATACAGATCCAGGACAGCTGTATGTGGAGCTGCAGTTCTTCTGTGTCGTGGCCAATTTCGGGCAGGTGAGTGTGTGTGTGTGTGTGTGTGTGTGTGTGTGTGTGATCCTTTCACATGTGTTTTGCTGGAGTTAAACTATCCGAAGCTTTTCCTGAAACATGCATCTCTTACTGTCTTCCCTCTGTAGGGTCTCATTTCATTCGCGTTTTTTGGCCTTGACAAGCATTTAATTATCTCTCCCTTCAAAAAAAGGTAACTCAACTTTTTGCTGAACTCTTTAAAGGGCACAAATGATGACGAATCTATGTTTGACACACTATGAAAGCTTACTGTAATTTATTCCTCCCCATTCCTTAAGGGCTAAGCTGAAAAAACTGTGGTTTTTTTTCATATCCACAACTCATGGGATTGCAAACTTTATTGACATTTATGTTGTAAGTGGGGGAAGATTAATAAATTAATTAGCCATTTTGAAGCATTAATAGTCCAATTACTGGTATAATGTCATTACAGTGTTGAGGTTGCTTCCAAAAACATTCGCAAACAGTTTTTGTGTCTTTTCTTCAATAAATGGGCTCCTGGATGGGGGAAAGAGCTTGAGTTTAAACAGTAAGAAAAACAATCCTGTTTAATGTGAATATTAGATTAGGGTAATGATTGGATGTCTTGTGCATGTTGATAAAGGTTAGCGAGCCTATGGCGGGGTTGGGGTCAGGAGGTCGTGGCGTCTGAGGAGATCAGACTGACCTGCAGTCAGTTCCTCACATATCATAAGCAGCAGTGCGTCAGAGACATCGTTCACAAGAAAAGGTGAGAGACTCTTCACTGCCGTCTCTTGTTGATTCATGCATTCATTCTCATGTTTGTTTTTGGTGCTTTTCTCGTTACAGCATGTTTGTTCATTAAAACATTTGCATGAATCTCTCTTGGATTTTCGCCTGCCCAATTTGTGGTTCACCCCTCTTCTCTTGCTTTCTAATCATCTCACTTCCCATCCGTGTGCCGCTTGCTTCCCGTGCTCTTGCTCTGTGCTGGTGTGTGTGTTTGGGTGCAGTGGGTGACGCGTGCTCTTGCTGCTGTGCAGGTGTGGAGAGAAAAGCACCGCTGAGACGTTCCTGGGCAGCGAGATGGTCCGCTGGCTGCAGAGCGTGGGATTGGCCGCTGACCCTGGCGAGGCTTTAGCGTACGGCTCTCGTCTGCTCGAGGGCCGAGTCATTCAGCACATCAGCCTCGAGTTCGGCTTCCTGGATGAGGCCTTGCACTACCGCTTCACATAGACTCAGATCGCTTCCAAGGCTGCTGATGGATGGACAGTGGTTCATTTTAGGGCACATTTAAAGGGATAGTTCACCTAAAAAAATTAAATTTGCCCATTATTTACTCGCCCTCAAGCCATCCTAGGGGTATATGACATTCTTCTTTCAGATGAATACAATCAAGAGTTATATTAAAAAAATGGCCTGGCTCTTCCAAGCTTTATAGTGGCAGTGAATGATTGTTTCTGTTTCGAAGTCCATAAAAGTGCATCTAGCCATGATAAAAGTGCATCTAGCCATGATAAAGGTGCATCTAGCCATGATAAAAGTGCATCTCTCCATCATAAAAGTGCATCTATCCATGATAAAAGTGCATCTCTCCATCATAAAAGTGCATCTATCCATGATAAAAGTGCATCTAGCCATGATAAAAGTGCATCTATCCATGATAAAAGTGCATCTCTCCATCATAAAAGTGCATCTCTCCATCATAAAAGTGCATCTCTCCATCATAAAAGTGCATCTATCCATGATAAAAGTGCATCTAGCCATAATAAAATTGCATCTATCCATCATGAAAGTGCATCTGTCCATCATAAAAGTGCATCTATCAATGATAAAAGTGCATCTAGCCATGATAAAAGTGCATCTAGCCATGATAAAAGTGCATCTCTCCATCATAAAAGTGCATCTCTCCATCATAAAAGTGCATCTATCCATGATAAAATTGCATCTAGCCATCATGAAAGTGCATCTCTCCATTATAAAAGTGCATCTATCCATGATAAAAGTGCATCTAGCCATGATAAAATTGCATCTATCCATCATGAAAGTGCATCTATCCATTATAAAAGTGCATCTATCCATCATAAAAGTGCATCTGTCCATGATAAAAGTGCATCTATCAATCATAAAAGTGCATCTGTCCATCATAAAAGTGCATCTCTCCATCATAAAAGTGCATCTAGCCATGATAAAAGTGCATCTATCCATCATAAATGTGATGCACTTTTATCATGGAGAGATGCACTTTAATCATGGCTAGATGCACTTTTATGGACACAATAGAAACAGCCATTCACTGCCATTGTAAAGCTTGGCAGAGGCAGGACATTTTTCAGCATAACTGATTGTATTCGTCTGAATGGAGAATGTCATACACACCTAGGATGGCTTCAGGGTGTTCTACTGATACTAATAGCAATAGCCAGATGGGAAAGTAGTTGGCTAGAATGAGGTCTTGATAAGTTCACCTACCTCACACACACAGGGTGGCAAAGGGGAGTTTGGAAACAAACTAAACATTTCAGGACAGGGAGTGTTGAACTGTTACCTGAGCTGCTTTTATTTCCCCTTGACATTTGAATATTTGTCTTTTTTTATTATTTTTATAGACTGTCTGACACGTAATCCATAACAGAATTGCAATTTATTTATTTTGCAGTAATTTAATCAGGTTTAATAACAATATTGCAGTTCTGGTGGAGTTATATTTACACCACTCTAAGTTAAGAATGTATCCCATTGACTGTTTTATTTACAATACTGGGCTCATTGATATTTTTTTGTTTGAAAAACATTTGGCAAATTTATGCAGTAAACACCTCATTGCAGCACTCGAGATCCAGGGGGCGGAGTTGGATCCGGATCTAAGGGTTGGAGATGGGTGGGGTTAGGGATCAGGGGGCGGAGATGGTTAGGTTTAGGGATCAAGGGGCGGAGATGGGTATTATATAGGTTTAGGGGTGGGGTAGGGATCAGGGGGTTGAGATGGGTGGGATTAGGGATCAAGGGGTGGAGATAGGTAGGTTTAGGGGTGGGGTTAGGGATCAGGGGTGGAGATGGGTAGGTTTAGGTATATGTAAGGTGGGAGGAAATCCTCCCAAGAAATCCTCCAAATCCTCCCCTGGATTTCATGTTCTGCAGTGAGGACCATCTCGATGCATGTGGCAGAATCACTGTGGCAGATGGCCGATATGTATTTATTTCCATAGCATGTTTGAGTTATAACCTGTATTGAGATATAGCCCATGTGATAACTAGCCCGCACCAAAAAAATCAGATTTATTCAAATAAATTGAATTCCAAATGATTCATTGCCTTGATGAGATGTGATTGTGTTTCATTTCACAGCCACACGAGGGCGACATTATTTATTTATTTATTTTTTTGCCATTTTAAAGTCCCCGTGAACCGGAAGTTGCAAACGATTTTTCTCCAGTGCTGTGACGTATTTCCAAGTGAAACGGAATATTGAACAGAGGGCAGGGTTTTACTCTAGCGCTCCTCCTCTCCATCTCTCGCTCATAGCAAACTAACGGTTTGAGGGGAGTGGTTAAGCGTTTCCCCACCCAAACTGTGAAACCTACGTCATCAGAAAAAGAAACCGTTCCAGACCGGAAGTAACTTTTCAGATTTTGATTAAAGATTACTAAGGTAAAACATTTTTTTAATATATATTCACTTGCACGGATTAATTGTTCTCCACAAGACTAGTAATATGCGCTAACAAAGTAAATAGGTTCAATTTTGATTTCACGGGGACTTTAAATGGCAAAGTCCCAACAATTGATTTCATTGAAGGAAAATCCTGGGATGTCGTTGAGTGCTTTATGGGATCAATTCCCACCAGAAGTATTGCTGTCACCAATAAAAAAAATCAAAAAAAAAAAAAAAAAAAAAACACAAAAATATGTTTTTTACACATTGAAAAAAAGCTAAATGGTCAAAATATTGCACAAATCTTAAACTTGGGTTTGTGTTCTTAAAAGTTGTTTTCCTTGGTATTTACTCTGTACTTTGTGCTCTTATGATTTCCATTACACAAGAGTAGATGTTAAAACTTCATGCTGATTTATACTCCGCTTTCGCCATGGTAAGCAGAACTAAAACGTATCTTTACAGTAAACTATGCTTCTCCGTCCATTTACGCTTCTTTCCGTAAAAGATGGTGGTGTGACTCCCCTTCTGTCCGGCGTTAACAGCTGCAGTGCGCTTGCCGCGTTAGCACACACGACGGCTGCAACTACATTGTGGTCTCCCTAGTGGACCAACACGACAACCGTCTGGATTGAGCCGAGTAGGGGACATCTCTAGGGTCTTCAAGTGGGCACCTTCCGTCCTCAGTGTTTCATCGACTAGCCCATGACACCTCAAGAGGGCTCGACAGTGACTCTGGCGTCCCAGAGTCACCCCAACTCAGCCCAGCTTACCAGCTGCTGAGACCGAACCACAATCTCGTGCAACCCAACCATACGCGCCAACCCGTTTGACTAAGGCTGTCGAGCCCCACTGGTGCGTTAATGCAGTTTCAGTGGCAAACGGTTCCGTATGGCATACCACCTACCGCAAAACACAATATCTGGCCAACCACCGTCATTCAACTAATACACAGGAACGTAATGACTGTAATTGCAGTGCAACCTATACAAACAGACTCTTCAAGAATTCTACGAAACCGTAGCGTGGCGGCCTGTAAATAACCAGCTAGAATCTTTCCGTCTCAACCACAGCCAGTTGCTGCTCCTTTCTGCTGCTTCAGAAAAGTTCTTTACTGTGCGACGCAACTCTTGGCCTCTGAATCCCACGTCTCTGAGGAACCGGGTTGTAGAGTGTGCCACAAAACCTCGACAACCTAGCCTGACTTCGTCATACTCCTATTCTTGTCGGAATATGAGTCTGAAACTGCTCCGTAGGGCTTTGATTATGAGGCATGAAAAAAAAACTCTGCCCTCAATTGGATAGTCGGTAAACCTACAACCAATTAGAGCAACGCAGTAAGTGCAACTACTTTGCATGCAGTTGTCAACTACAGAACGTAGCCTAACTTTACTTATTTTAGAAGTTAAATAACTAGTGTTGCCTCTTTTACTTACTTCTCCATGAGTGAGACCAAATGAAAAACCGCAACGACCACAGGCTTTTCATTACGTCCCATCTTCTTAGCAACCGTCAGAGCCACCTGATAAGTTACACTTTTGCCGAATCATGTAGGAAGGAGGGCAAAGACATCTTTCTGATCGACAGATGCCTTGATTGCAGTTTTCTGTTTGTCAATTAAAATGAATGCGCTGTCGATTCATTTTAAAAACAGACGCAAAAGCCTAATCTATACATCTCAATTCTCCAGCTGCAGTCATCTCTGAGGGAAACCAGTTAAAGGGTTAGTTCACCCAAAAATGAAAATTAAGTCATTAATTACTCACCCCCATGCTGTACCAACCCCGTAAGACCTTCGTTCGTCTTCGGAACACAAATGAAGATATTTTTGATTAAATTTGAGAGCTGTATAACTACCACATTGGCTCCTAAGGGACTGCCTCTTGACGGCCCAAAATGTCAATGAAGAAAATGTTTAAATATCCCAAGTGACTACCGTGGCTCAACTATTTGTTTATCAAGCGACGCGAATACTTTTTGTGCGAAAAAACAAACAAAAATAACGAGTTTATTCGACTATTTCTTTTCTTCCTTGTAGGCCAGAACGAGACTTCCTTAGATTTCCACGACGCATGCGCGAGATTTGCGATCTGAAGTAGTGTAAGCTGGTGTGAGCAGATCCAGCCCGTTCTCATCCTTTAACGTCATATAGAGCGCTATATGACAAAACGGCGCTATACTACGCACATGGCACCCATTATCGTTAATATAACACGCGAACCCAAGACGTTATAAATCCTTTAGCGTGAATATGACACGTACACCCTACCCCACACCTAAACTTAGCCCTCACAGCACGTGTTATATTAACGATAACGGGTGCCTTTAGCGTAGTATAGCGCCGTTTTGTCATATAGCGCTCTATATGACGTTAAAGGATGAGAATGCGTTGGCAGATCGCAAATCTCGTGGAAATCTAAGGAAGTCTCGTTCCTAGATATATAAGGGCTGCCTCCCTTACACATTTGTCGCGTGACTCTACTAATGTCATTTCCAGGCTGACCTTGGCACACTTAAACTCAAGGGCGTAGAAATGTCTTTGACATTGGGGGGGGGGGGCATATTGGCCAAAATATGATTGTTGGCTGCAAATATGAAGTTGACGATGCTGACTCGCGATCTTCAGCAGTGAACTCGCCAGAGAGAAATGCAGATTTCATATGGATTAAATAAGCAGTGCGCTGTCTGTTTTCTTTTGTTTTGAATCATTCTGTTTAAAAGTAGACATTTCAAGCTTTCTATATATTCCATCCTCAGGTCTGTGAGGTAATACATTATACGCCAAGTTTCGGTTCATTTATGAGACGAGCTCCAGTTCTATTCTCTATTTCTATGATCTACTTTCTATATTTACTTTTTATTTATTAAATCCGCAACATGACATCATGACTTTTGCGTAAACATACACGCCACTTTCGAGTCAGGTGGCGTGTTATCTTTACGCATTTTGAACTATCTGCGTGTATCCGCGTGTATGCGTGTATGTCTACGCATTAACGTCCGCGTCATTCCGCGTGTCTGTACACGCAGTCAAATCTCCAGTCATAAATGCCATTAACCCCAGTGACGGTTAAGTTTAGGGATGGGATTGAGGTAAGTCATATCTTTTTCTTTTCTTAGGATGGTAACCCAGATCGCAGACTGACATTGAATCAACGTGGAAATATGACATCGAAACAACGTTGATCTGACATTGTTTTGCTCATCGAATTAACGTTGAACCAACGTCAGACGCGTCATTCTTTCAAAACTAACGGAAAATCAACTTGAAATCAACGCGTTGTTTCAACGTTATGAAAGCAAACCAATTTTCGATTTTCATTTAGCTTTGAAGAATGCCGCGTCTGACGTTGGTTCAACGTTAATTCGATGAGCAAAATCAACGTTGTTTCAATGTCATGAGAGACGTCGTTTCCACGTTGATTCAATGTCAGTTTGCTGTCTGGGAAGGGAACAGTCATAAATGCCATTAACCCCAGTGACGGTTAGGTTTAGGGACGGGGTTGAGGTAAGTCATATATTTATATAACGTTAAGTCAACGGCGTTCATAAACACGCTGAAAAGCGATTATGCGTCTTGATAGCACGTCACACGCTACTTCATGAGATCAGTCTGCATAAATAACATTGTATTTATTACACTTGGAATAATATTGTTGTTGTGCTCTTTATATTTAAAAGTTTGTTTTCAGTTTCTGCACATTTGAATGATCGTATTATTTTATTGTGATGAATGTAGTTCATTAAATCAAACTTTATAAAGTTTTCCTATAGAGCAGTTTATAGGCTTGGATCATCTATCCTGACTCAAATAATGTGTTTATAACAGCAAACATTCAGAATAAAGTGAGATGATCTGCTGATGATCCTGAATGTCTTGTTGAATGAGTGTTGATAGTCTGAGGATCATCAATATTAACAGATCTGCTGAAAACACTCTTTATTTAATGACAATAGTTCCTGTTTTCACCTCGTTTATTATGCTGATGTCTTCAGATCTCATGTCATTTCATTGGTGTCAGCAGACTGGGGGGATTTGGTGGCTACTATATACCTTGATTTCTGTGTCTATGATTTTAACTGTGTTTCTTACCATTATTTATATTTAGAATAATTTAAGCTATTAAGATATTCACATCATCAGTGAAGCTCCTCCCACTACCTGTATTTAATGAAGTAGCATAGTGTAATGAATAGCAATAAATACAATTTAACAATTAGCAACAGTTACTTAAATAGTAATATCTAACTAATTAGTAATAGATAGAAAGAAGACATAAATGCGTAGACTTGTTATTTATTATAAAAACAAACTCTGTAACTTTATATTTTTAGTTTGGCAGATCAGCTCCTCCCACCACAGTAACATCATCATTGAAGCTCCTCCCACAGCAATCACATCATCAGCGAAGCTCCTCCCACTGCACTTCTCCAATAAATGCTGTAAATTTCCATCAGCTACAAGTGAAGACGAGCATCAGAGCATTAGGAAGAGCTGAAATCTGTGAAGACTGAGTTTATTAAAGAGGACAGTGAGAGCATGTGTGATCCAGAACCCTGCAAAATGAAACACACTGAAGATCCTGAAGAACAAAGAGGTTGGTGTTTATTCTTCATTCATTCATGATGCTGGACAACATACATGTTAGAAACATTCAAGCTCTTCATCACATTTAGATAAACAGTTAAACTATCATATAGGTACTGCATTTTTAACAAATTATAAGTAATGGGTTGTAGTCAAGACAAACTAAGTAATTTTGAGCTGTTTTTTTTTTTTTTTCAAATATGTTGGAATATACCAAATGTTTTACGAAATATGAATTCCAAAAAAAAACAAATTAAAGGGTTAGTTCACCCAAAAATGAAAATTCTGTCAGTATTTACTCACCCTCATGTTGTTCCAACCCCGTAAGACCTTCATTCATATTCGGAACACAAATTAAGATATTTTAAGATATTAAGATCGCTCTTGCATACAGTCCGTAGGCCTCTTGAGGGAATGACACTTGCTGGCCTCGAAAAGTCATTAAAGGACATCGTTAAAATAGTCCAAGTGGCTCAATCTTAAGTTTATCAAACGACGAGAACACTTTTTGTGCGCAAAAAAACAACAAAAATAACGACTTTATTTTTCAACTATTCGTTTATTTCTCCCTCTGCGTGAGTCAGGTTACTAGTTTAACAGTGTAAGCTTCTGTTATTGTACGTCACACGCATCACACACATGACCAGCGTCGGCCAATAGTGAGCCTACGTGTGACGTAGCTCTACGCAATCACACTACGTTAACTGACTACAGGCTCATGGAGAAGGAAGTGAATAATTGAAATAAAGTCGTTATTTTTGTTTGTTTTTGCGCACAAAAAGTGTTCTCGTCGTTTGATAAAGTTAAAATTGAGCCACTGTAGTCACTTGGACTATTTTAACGATGTCTTTAATGACTTTGAGGCCATCAATTGTCATTCCCTCAAGAAGCCTATGGACTGTATGCAGGAGTGATCTTAATATCTTAAATATCTTAATTTGTGATCTGAAGATGAACGAAGGTCTTACGGGGTTGGAACAACATGAGGGTGAGTAAATACTGACAGAATTTTCATTTTTGGGTGAACTATCCCTTTAAAGAGATTTTGGCACACATCCCATGTTGTTCATCCCACGTTCTTCATATTAGTCTAGAACAGTTGAGATATTCTCAGCTAAATAAAGTGCACACAAATCTTACCAAGGACCTCTACTACAAAGAAACCTCGTACACAGTCAGTGACCACAGCAACCTCGGCAGTAGACCAAACTGAAAGCACCAGAGTTTTAGCTTGCCTGGTAGAGCACAGCTGTTTATGCTCTTCAACCCTTCCACTGCTTGCCGTCTAACTTCTCCCACTCGAACTGTGTCCTTTAGATCCCCATTGTACCGTCTCCCAAGACTCTTCACTGGCTTCTCAGAAACTGTTGGTATTGCCTCACCATTAATGAAGAATGTTTACTACCTTTCCTTACATTTTCTGCTCTTATTTTACTCTTTTGTAAGCTTGTACTGTTTTTTTCGCTATTTTTCCAAACTTGCTTTTCCAAATGTTACAGTTCCAGTTTCATGTAAATTAGGGAGGGTTTAAGCATCACCGTTGGTCCATTACTTATTGATTGACAGCCAATCAATCGAAGAGGGGAGTTCACCTCACTACAATTGTATTTTAATCCATGACAATGTTGTTTGCTATTCTGATAATTGCAGAATTTTCTTTTCCAGTTTGATTTAATATATTTTTCATTGTTTTTTTGTTTTTGTTTTTTGATCCGTGACTACAATACTTTCGGCATCTCATTTACCAGCTCTCCTTTGAACACTGCAGTCTGTAGTCCGCAAGTCCATGAAATAATGATAAAGACAAGCTCATTGTGATTGTGGAATGGACTTTAATGAGTGTTGAGGATTTTTATTATTATTTTGTTTGTTTTCCACTTGAATTGAGTGGACAGATACAGTTAGTAAGTTCTGCCAACTTCCAGTTCACACATTTCCCAAAGTTAATCCTTTGGAATTCATTATTTAACTGTCTGGTTTGCATATGATATTTGAGATCTTTAACATGCACTCTAAAATCTACTTATTTAACATGTCAGGAATGACAATGTGACCTAACTTGTCAATGGTTTTGAGTATATTGTTAAAATGATGTCCAAACATACAGGAATTGCCTGAAAGATTGTGCAAATGATCTCTCCTCTAGCTGAGATATGAGGGTGTTTCTTCAACTGTGGGAACTTTTATATCTGAGGGGGTGAGATTTCAACATATGAAGTTATTAAGGTCACATTAAAAGTGTCTTGGGTTTTATTTGTAACCATATGGCTTTACATGGTTTCGGCAGGTTTTATGAAGGTAAATTTAAAGGATTAGTTCACTTTTGAAAAAACTTTTGCTGATAATTTACTCACCCCCATGTCATCCAAGATGTCCATGTCTTTCTTTCCTCAGTTGAAAAGAAATTAATGTTTTTGATGAAAACATTCCAGGATTTTTCTCCATATAATGGACGTCAATGGGAACCAAACGGTTCAAGATCCAAATCAGTTACAGATGCAGCTTCAAATGTCTTTAAACGGCACCAGACGATGAATAAGGGTCTTATCATGCGAAACGATCGGTTATTTCAAAGCTTATTCCAAAAATGTAACTTTTCTAAGGACAAATGCTAGCCTTTCTCCATTCTGTGAGGCGCGTTTGCAACGTCACGTAATACGTAATTACGTTCAAAAGGTCACGGGCGACGTAGCCAGAAGTACAGAGTCAGAGTGTTTACAAGTTGAACGCATAGGTTGAACGTGAAAACTAACTCAAACGCCGTTTACAAAAAAGGAATTAAAAGGTAAAACAACGATGTCGGACGATTTTGATTCTGTACTTCCGGCTACGTCGCCCGTGACCTTTTGAACGTAATTACGTATTACGTGACGTTGCAAACGCGCCTCACAATATATTACAAGGCTAGCATTTTTGAAATAAGCGATCGTTTCGCATGATAAGACCCTTATTCATCGTCTGGTGTCGTTTAAAGACATTTGAAGCTGCATCTGAAACTGTTATAACTGTCTTTTGGACCTCGGTTGGACCTGGTTCCCATGGAAGTCCATTATAAGGAGAAAAATCCTGGAATGTTTTCATCAAAAACCTTAATTTCTTTTCGACTGAGGAAAGAAAGACATGGACATCTTGGATGACATGGGGGTGAGTAAATTATCAGCAAAAGTTTTTTCAAAAGTGAACTACTCCTTTAAGACCAATTAAAGAAAATAAATTGAAGGGAACATAAAATGTATCAATATTGTTCTCTAAATGTAAATGCCTAGGAAGCACAATAAGTTGTATTAGCAACACTTCAAATTTTGAAAATACAATTTCCAACAGATCTCCATAACTTTAATTCATTTTATGAAAAAAAAGAAAAAAGTTTGAATAGTTCTGCTCCCAAACAGAATTATCGTTTACTGATCACTCTTTTCTTTTTCAGTAGTCTTGTCTTGTTTTCCAGTGCAAAGGTCTAAAGATTCTTAAATCAAGATACATTACTTAGTGAAATTAACAGTGTAAAAAGTGTGTTCCACAGGTCCCAAAAGTGCCTATAGTTGAAGAAACATCCAATAATCCTATTAAAATAATAATAATTAAATTCTAAACTAAGTCTCAGAGGTTACTGTAAATATCCATCTCCTCAGTTACAGTGTCTGTAAAGAGATGAACCAGCAGTGTTGAATCCTCAATCCCCTCTGTTAGATATTTCTCCATCTCTGCCAACTTCCTCTTCTCCAGATCTCTCATTTTCTCTTCAATCTTCTGTCCACTCTCCTGAACAAACAAACAAACATCTTTATATTAAAAATGCCATATATTGGACTCCTGCACAACATTTACCATTTATTTTTCATGACAATTTCCCACCATCTCTCCACAACAAACTGTTTTGGCTACTGTACCTTTAAGATTTTTACCATGTTAATGGCCTTTGTTATGATTGGCTAACCACTTTACATGTGAATTTATGCTATTTTACAGGTTCTTCATTCTATTTTGCAAGTCCTCTAACAGGTGTACATGCAGCCAAGGTAAAAAAAAACAAAAACCTTTAATTTTCTTGAAACATGCATAGCAGCATCAGCTCTTTTCTCATTGTGTCTGAAACGGTTTGATTTGATCTTTAAAACTGTGTTGATCTTTGACATTCACACACAGCTCACCATGGTGCTGTCGATGATGGCGGCGACCCCCTCATGCTTCAGGAACAGAGGGTGTTTGCGGTTCGGTTTGCTCTGGAAACGGGGCTTCTTCTTCACAGGATCCTCTTCTCCAAAACATGGAGAACATGTGTGCTTCAGCTGCTTTATGTCTAATACAAATATAAACGGCTTAAAGACAGACCTGTGGGGGGACAAAAACATGGAATTTGAAGTAATACAGCTTCATGAAGTTAAAGATAAAAGTCATTCGATTTTTGGAGTCAATTTCAATGATAATATTGTCCAACAATAATAGCAAAGCTTGCCAAAGCAAAAACCACTAGAATGAGTAATACTATTGGTCAACAGTTTGGAATAATTATAGTTTATTAATGTTTTTAGAGTAGTCTCTTCTACTCACCAAAGCTGCATTTATTTGATCTAAAATACAGTAAAAACTGTAATATTGTGAAATATTATTACAATTTAAAACAATTGTTTTTTTATTTGAATATATTTAAAAATGTAATATATTTGAAATTTCATAAAATTATTTATAACGTTTTTTTTCTCCTTTGCGGTTTTCAAATACAAACGACAACATCATCAAAATGATCCCGTTCAGATGGATCCATGAAACGGCTGAAAAATGCTGTATTCTGCTTCCAGGCCAGTAGATGGCGATGTCACTGCGCCCTATAAACTAAACACGTTTTTGTAGTTTACATGGTGATCGTAACAGTATCGTTTTCAGAAACTTCACTATGAATCCCATTTCCAAAAGTTTGCCTTTTCATGCCCCCAATATGCCAAAACGTAGCTAAATGAATGGTTCAAAACACATCATTTTTGTTTTTTTTTATTTGAGCGGGAACTTTACACAATGTTTTGAATGGGGATTTTGGGGATGTTGTCTGTAAAGAACATTTTTCTAAGACAATGCGGGATGGTGTTCGTGGCAAATTCGTGCACATACATCACTCGCCTGTGCGTGTCTTATGGAAGCTTGTTTCCGCCACTACATGAAAAATAAAAAATGTAATTGCGACTTTTTATCTCACAATTCTGACTTTCTCAGAATTGCGAGATATAAAGTCAGAATTGTGAGATATAAAGTCAGAATTGATATAAAGTCTCAATTGCGTGTTCTAAAGTCAGAATTGCGAGATATAAAGTCAGAATTGCGAGATATAAAGTCAGAATTGTGAGATATAAAGTCAGAATTGATATAAAGTCTCAATTGCTGTTATAAAGTCAGAATTGCGAGATATAAAGTCAGAATTGTGAGATATAAAGTCAGAATTGATATAAAGTCTCAATTGCGTGTTCTAAAGTCAGAATTGCGAGATATAAAGTCAGAATTGCGAGATATAAAGTCGCAATTGCTGTTATAAAGTCAGAATTGCGAGATATAAAGTCAGAATTGATTTATATAAATTCGCAATTGCGTGATATAAAGTCAGAATTGCGAGATATAAAGTCGCAATTGCTGTTATAAAGTCAGAATTGCAAGATATAAAGTCAGAATTGCGAGATATAAAGTCAGAATTGCGTGATATAAAGTCAGAATTGATTGATATAAAGTCGCAATTGCGTGTTCTAAAGTCAGAATTGCGAGATATAAAGTCATAATTGATATAAAGTCGCAATTGCGTGTTATAAAGTCAGAAATGCATTATATAAAGTCGAAATTGCGTGTTGTAAAGTTAAAATTGTGAGATATTTAATTCTGAGGGGAAAAAAGTCTTTTCCCTCTTTGAATTGGCCTGATAACTTGCAATTGCAAGTTCATATCTCACAATTCTGTGAAAAGATGTCAGAATTTTGAGATATAAACTCGCAATTATGTGTTATAAAGTCAGAATTGCGAGATGTAAACTCGCACTTCTGAAAAAAGTCAGAATTGTGAGATAGTCTTTTTTCTCACAATTGCGACTTTATTTCTCAGAATTGCGACTTTATTTCTCAGAATTGCGACTTTATTTCTCAGAATTGCGACTTTATATCTCGCAATTGTGATTTTATTTCTCACAATTCTGACTTCATATCTCAAAATTGTGAGATAAAAAGTCACAATTATTTTTTTATTTTATTTATTCAGTGGCGGAAATACGCTTCCATAGTGTCTCGTCATTTCTGTATTATCTATTATGAAGGCTCATTTCATTGTTGTAGTGCTGTGCTGGAATTTATTTTCAAGGAAGTACCGTGTCTATTAATGGGTAAAGCTACTGTAACGTCTTCAGCTAGTCAGCTTGAGATCTTTCTATCTTTCAATCTAAACTGTTTATATCTCTTAAGCCTATAGTGAATGTTTTATGATTAGCAGGTTAACAATTTTCACTAGCACAGTCACCCAGAGCAGAAGCACAACCAAAACAACGTTCTTCCACAAAATGCATGCAGTAGGGATGCACGATATATCGGCCACATTATCGGTATCGGCCGATATATCATCATTTTTAATGTTATCGTTATCGGCCCAACAAGAACATTTAGCTGAAATCTAAAAGCTGATAAATAATGTATTATATCCTTCAGCTGAGGCACTTTAGATGCGCATTGTTCAACATGATGCTTTTAAATTCCTTGAAATACGATTGAAATCCCTTTAAAAACGGAAAATCCAGTTAAAGTGCAAAATGTGCAGTGCAAGTCTGTCATATCGGCTACACAACATTAAAATAAGAACATGATAATTGTGCTTGTATCTTGGCTTTTAATGAGGAGACATTTTTTATAATCAGGCTCTCAAAAATTTTCTAAAAATGTGGATTTAGATTTATCGGCCAATATATCGGTTATCGGCTTTTAAATATGGCAATTATCGGTATCGGCCAAAATTGTCATATCGGTGCATCCCTAGCATGCAGTTTTGTTTTTCACCCACTAGAGGGCCAAAAGTTACAAAGTGTACCTGTAATTACTCCAAGCTATTAACGAATGGTTAAATATCATTACAAATCATACTATTTTTTATAATAATTCACAATTTGTATTATAAATCATGTCTAATCTAAAGTTACATATGACACACGTAAATAATTCAGAAGAAAAACATAAGTCAGAACTGCCCTGTACTAT
The DNA here is from genome assembly GCF_016745375.1 of Pimephales promelas. The sequence goes on from NW_024121488.1 coordinate 1,267,454, forward strand.
AGCTTTGACTTCTGAATATCAGCTAGCCTAGCGTACCGTTCAGGATCAGGAGTGGCCGTGAAGAAGTGGACACCAGGTAAATCTGGGTCTTTGGGGACGACTGACACCATACTTCCTGTGGTCATGAACATTCCCTCCATGTTGATCCCGCTTTCCTTATTCCTCAAAATATCCATCATAGTCTCTGCTGTGATGTGGCCTGTGAGTACAATGTTTTAATGACATAACTGTCTAACAACTTGTCTGTGAGTTTTTAATTCAATAAATAATGTGAATAAATTATCTATAAGTACATTTGTAAATAATTTTATTAGGGCTGTCAAGCGATTAATCACGATTAATCGCATCCAAAATAAAAGTTTGTGTTTACATAATATATGCGGGTGCACTGTGTATAATTATTTTGTATATATAAATACACACACATGCATGTATATATTTAAGAAATATGTTCATGTATATACTTTATATAGATTTATATATAATTTATATACTAAATAATATTTTTTTTCTTTAATATACATGCATATGTGTGTATTTATATATATATATATATACAAAATCATTATACACAGTGCACCCGCATATATTATGTAAACACAAACTTTTATTTTGGTGTCGATTAATCGCGATTAATCGTTTGACAGTCCTAAATTATATCCATAAATTAATAGTAACCTTCGCTCTTCTGTAGAAGTTTGCGTCCCTCACAGTATCGTCCCCCTGCGGCCTCGATTCGGGCCGTGGCTGAGTACGAGTACACCTCGGCAAAGCTGAACTGAGCCTTTCCGTCCCACCAGCTCTGCTTTTGTGCATACGTCCTCAACTCCGGGTGCTCCCGATCAATCTTAGTAGTAATGGAGTACTGATTGGAGATGTTCCGATAGCCGGCTTTAAGAGAGAGAAACAGCGACAATTAATATTCAGCAATATTGTCAGAAATATTAACTGACACTGTCGGATGTGAACATTTTAACTGAATTCATCTGATCTTTGCAACATCTGCACTGAACTGATATGAGCTCAATAACGATGCTATTGTCTTCTGTGGAGCTGCTTACAAATGGATCAAAATACTTTCATAATGAAAGAAAATACTTTCATCATCATGAAATTGATGCAACATTAGCTATTTTTCCATCCACCTAATTTAAAAAAAAAAAAAAAAAATTAAAAGATGTGTTCAAGTGAGGTGAATAATTTTTTTTATCTGATAAGACTTAAACTGCGATGGAAACACATTTACCGAATAAATCCCTTGATGCACAACAACAGACTCGCATGACTTTGCCTCAGCAGAAGATTGATTGGATAACTGGACTAACCAGTGGACCAATCACATCACAGCATCTCAGATGTTGGTTTGATTGTTCTGAAATGCCCGAACCAACAAGATCTAACATCAAGATTTGGTTAAATCCCCTTCCAGAATCGTCTTTTGTGTTCACAATTGTGCAATAAAACGCAATTGTGTTCACAAATACCAGCATCCGAACGCAAGAGAACTTTATTGCGTTTTGTCACATGCTCTTAGGGCTGTGAAGCGATTAATCGCGATTAATCACGATTAATCGCATCCAAAATAAAAGTTTGTGTTTACATAATATATGTGTGTAGTGTGTATAATTATTTAGTATATATAAATACACACACATGCATGTATATATTTAAGAAATATTTGCATGTATATACTTTATATATATTTATACAAAATGTATATTATACATAAATATAAATATCTGATATATTAATAACACATTTTTCTTAAATATATACATGCATGTGTGTGTATTTATATATACAAAATAATTATACACCCTTTTATACACAAACTTTTATTTTGGATGCGATTAATCGTGATTAAAGAGTAACTAAACACTAAACCAACTTTTTTTAGTTAATGATCTGTAAGAATGGATCTTTATTAATACCAGTCATTGATTCGAGTAACTTTTTTGACATTTGTTTATAAAGTGTTTTATTTCTACAATATATGGTGTAACAATGTCTTAGTGCTGCCCTCTTCAGGTTGAACGGTGGCTACTGCAGTTGAATTTTCCTATTGGATGTTCCGCACTTCGTGACGTACGCAGGTTTCAGCTCACCACGCGAGCTACGCCCTTGGCAGTTTAAAAACCATCTTGTGTCGTCAAAACCACTGTAGGGAGTCAGGAATTGGAATTGTGAGTATTAAAAACGATCAGGATAGAGTGTTTTAGCATCTATTTTTACCCCTCTATCTCCGTTGGGGTCAGGCCACTTTTTCAGCATTTTCAAATATTGCCAGTGGGTGGAGTCAGGCTCTGACCAGGGGTTTAGTTACCCTTTAATCGTATCACAGCCCTATTTCTGATGAAGGATAAAAGAGCCATAGTGGCTTCCCCGATTGCAGCAACTTCCATTTTTATAAAAGGAAGTGACGATTATGTTCTCTGCAACATATGGAATGAAAACGCTGCTTTATTCGCAACTTAGCAAATTAGCTACTGGCACAGTTAATGAACTGAACTTGAGCTGAACAATCACACTATTCTCTTTTGTTGAGCTGCCTTTATACCATATAAATAAACCGGACCTGACTTTTTTAAGCTGTAATGTCACACGACTCAGTATTTACCCTCCACTCTCTCTGCGGCCCAGTATTTCCCAGCAGTCTCCAGCACCCAGGCCTCAGTGCGGTCTGATATGATGAAGCTGTTATGGTATGTGAATCCACACTCGTCCTCCATACAATTCCCGCCCTGGCCGTATTTTTCCAGCAGCTCTGTGATCACATCTACAGCCCGCTCAGCAGTGTTGGCCCTCTCCAGCGCCAGTCTACATACAAAGGGTTTCAAATCGCATTTAAGACCTTTATTAAGAAACTTGCACAAATAAAATAGCAACTAACCCTAAACCAAACCCTAACCGTAACTCCATAATTAATATTACTCAGTACTTATTTGAGTAAGTAAAATGTAACTATAAAGTTACAAAGTTACTAATAAAGTTTAAAGGAGTAGTTCACTTTTTAAAAAAACTTTTGCTGATAATTTACTCACCCCCATGTCATCCAAGATGTCCATGTCTTTCTTTCTTCAGTCGAAAAGAAATTAAGGTTTTTGATGAAAACATTCCAGGATTTTCTCCATATAATGGACTTCAATGGGAACCAAACGGTTCAAGGTCCAAATGAGAGTTTCAGTGCAGACTACAAACTGTTCAAAGGGCTTTAAACGATTCCAGACGATGAATAAGGGTCTTATCAAGCGAAACGATCGCTCATTTAAAATAAATAAATAACAAAGTTTAAGTTTTATAAGCTCAAATGCTCGCCTTGCTCTGTTCTGTTCATGACTCTCCTGTTCAAACTCGTTCATCAAAATGAACTAATCTTTTTTAGAGTCATTTGGTTCATTCAAAGAACGGAATGAACAAAATGACTCGAAAAAGATTCATTCATTTTGATGAACGAGTTTGAACAGGAGAGTCATGAACACGCATCACAAAACAGAGCAAGGCGAGCATTTGAGCTTATAAAACTTAAACTTTGTTATTTATTTATTTTAAATGAGTGATCGTTTCGCTTGATAAAACCCTTATTCATTAGTCCATTATATGGAGAAAAATGCTAGAATTTTTTTTATCAAAAACCTTAATTTCTTTTCGACTGAAGAAAGAAAGACATGGACATCTTGGATGACATGGGGGTGAGTAAATTATCAGCAGAAGTTTTTTTTAAAAGTGAACTACTCCTTTAATCTTTTTTTCTATATTATAACCCTGGCATGTTTGGTTATATGTGCTTTCGTTTGTACAATATGGTTGGTTTTCAATAAAAAAAAAGTTTTTTTATGTCCCATATAAACACATATACATTACATACATTATTAAAATTATTCTGAATTGTAGTGGTTGAATAAATTAGTCAATGCTGAATATGAATTGAGAAATTGTCTCTTGGATCACCTGACGAGATCCATGCCCAGAAGAGCCTCTTCCCCCTCCGCACTCTCCTTCCCCCAGACCGCCTCATTCCCGACGCACACCTGATGCTGGTTCGCCCCCATCTCCGCCCCCCACAGCCAGGCGGGGCGACTCAGCACCACCGCATTCGTCTGAGACACCTGCTCAATTTCTATATATGTACACTGATCAGGTGAAAAGAAGAAATGACAGGAGTTTCAGCACTCGGACAATGTTTCTCAAATCTGAGGGGGATATAGCCGAATCAGACCCAGATGGCAAGAAATTTTGGGGCAAACATCTGTAGATTTGGCATGGCTGAGCAAATGTGGGCCAAACTTTCACCATATATGTTTCGCCATGGGTTTGTAGGGAATTTTCTTTTGGATCATCATTTGTTTTGAGGTATATGGCCCAGATGACAGCAAACAACTGAGGATCATATGTGGCTTGGCTACATGCTAACTTATATACTTATTAGTATATATTATATATTGTATATTCATATATGGTGTATATTAACTTATTGGTATATATAAATGCTAATCCATTTTTTTTGGCACTAATCTGTTAAGTTAAAGTTAAATTGTTCACTCATAAAGACAGTCACTTGTCGCCACCTACTGACTTACTTAATAATGCAAGTTGGGCAAACACAGACAAGCAAATTGTGAAAAGGCTGATACTGGTGAAATATTTGAACACATTCGAGGACCATACAAATATATATACTTAAAAATGTTATACTAAATATATATTTATAAATATATATTTATATACTAAATATATATTTATACTAATGAATTGAGCTTATAGTTTATGTAATTAGCAAATAACATCTGTGTTAAGTAGTAATATATTATAATAATGTTAATAAAGCTGACTAAATCACATGACTGCAATGTTAATTCTCCATTTTCAGTGTATGTTTTATTAAAAAAAAAAACGCCGATTAAAAGCAGTATAAGCTCGCGAGATGAAAAGTGACATCGGTTACAATAGGTAGCTAAAGTTAGACAGAAACATTGATGCTAGCGATATGATTTCCTAACCTGAAATAAGATAGGAGTTAAAGGGTGTACTGGATGTGCTTTTATTGTGGGTTTGGTTTTATTTGTTGGAAAAATAAATATAGAAATATAATTTGACACAAGAGGGCAATATAGCCCTATTTATGGTTTTGAGTTAAACCGTGACATCTACACGTTTTCAAAAGTGGACCAACGTGATTATTTCACGTCTTGTCGTGATACCGGGTTGAAGAAATGTTGTTTTGGCCACTTTGTTTGATATAATCACAACAATTTAACGTATGCAAGAATGGGATTTGAACTCAGGTCTTCTTGCTTTAAGCCCAAAGCTTTATCAATTGAGCCACTGAATCTGTTGAGTTCAAAGGTGTATTGAATGAATTTTTATTGACGGTTTGGTTTTATTTGTTGGAAAAATAAATATAGAAATATAATTTGATACAAGAGGGCAGTATAGCCCTATTTATGGTTTTGAGTTTAAACTAAACCGTGACATCTACACATTTTCCAAAGTGGACCAACATGATTATTTCACGTCTTGTCGTGATACGGGTTGGGCACAGAAGTTACAGGAGTTTCTTCCCGTTGCTAAGCAATGGAACTAGGTCGAGTATTTAAAAGGTTATGGTTAACACGGTTAACGTGGTTTAACGTCGATGTAATACGTTGTTTTAGCGTACCTTTTGCTTAAACGAGGAGCTGGGGGACGCCCAAGAAAATAGACATTTTACTCATTAGGCTGCTTCATTAAAAATGTGACATTTAGACGTTTTCTTCGGCGTGGATCCAGGCAAAAGAATCCTTTTCACCTTGAAAATAATAATTTGTTTATTTATTATTATTATTTTTTTTGCATTTTAAATAATAGAACATTTCTCAGTGATCCTAAATAAAACAAAATTTCATTTTTTCGGTTTAATGAAAACCTGACATCTACACATTTTCCAAAGCTGAATATTTAGGCTGCTTCATTAAAAATGTGACATTTAGACGTTTTCTTTGGCGTGGATCCAGGCAAATGAATCCTTTTCACCTTGAAAATAATAAATGTTTTTTTTTTTTTTTGCATTTTAAATAATAGAACATTTCTCAGTGATCGTAAATAAAACAAAATTCCATTTTTCTCGGTTTAATGAATAGGTCGTTATGGCAGAGGCGAATAACATCTGGATATCTCTCCACTGGAGCGTGTTAACGCAAACGTGTAAGTTTCACGTTTGAGGGGGTTAAACCGTGACATCTACACATTTTCCAAAGTGGACTATTTAGGCTGCTTCATTAAAAATGTGACATTTAGACGTTTTTTTCGCCGTGGATCGAGGCAAATTAATCCTGTTCACCTTGAAAATAATAAATGTTTTTTGCATTTTAAATAATAGACCATTTCTCCGTGATCGTCAATAAAACAAAATTCAATTTTTCTCGGTTTAATGAAAAACAATAGGTCGTGATGGTAAGTTTCAGTTTAAGTGTAAGTTTCACGTTTGAGGGGGTTTAAACCGTGACATCTAGGTTTTCAAAAGTGGACCAACGTGATTATTTCACGTCTTGTCGTGATACCCGGTTGAAGAAATGTTGTTTTGGCCACTTTGTTTGATATAATCACAACAATTTAACGTAAGCAAGAATGGGATTTGAACTCAGGTCTTCTTGCTTTAAGCCCAACGCTTTATTAATTGAGCCACTGAATCTGTTGAGTTCAAAGGTGTATTGAATGGATTTTTATTGACGGTTTGGTTTTATTTGTTGGAAAAATAAATATAAAAATATAATTTGACACAAGAGGGCAGCATAGCCCTATTTATGGTTTTGAGTTTAAACTAAACCGTGACATCTACACGTTTTCCAAAGTGGACCAACATGATTATTTCACGTCTTGTCGTGATACGGGTTGGGCACAGAAGTTACAGGAGTTTCTTCCCGTTGCCAAGCAATGGAACTAGGTCGAGTATTTAAAAGGTTATGGTTAACACCGATCAGAATCCAGAGTTTTGAGAAGATTAGGGATACTTAATTTTTCGCCCCAAAAATAAAAAAGTAAGGGGTAACACTGTCGTTTTATTTACGGGTCGAAATTTTGATTTTCGATATCTCAGCTCTGGAAGGGTCTAGAGCCTCCATTTTTGCACTCAGGTCTAAGTCTCATGGCCCTCTATCAGAATCCAGAGTTTTGAGAAGATTGGGGATACTTAATTTTTCGCCCCCAAAAAAAAAAACGTAAGGGGTAACTGTCGTTTTTTTTTTCGGGTCGAAATTTTGAGTTTCGATATCTCAGCACTGGAAGGGTCTAGAGCCTCCATTGTTGCACTCAGGTCTAAGTCTCATGGCCCTCTATCAGAATCCAGAGTTTCGAGAAGATTGGGGATACTTAATTTTTCGCCCAAAAAAAAAAACATAAGGGGTAACACTGTCGTTTTTTTTTCTGGTCGAAATTTTGATTTTCGATATCTCAGCTCTGGAAGGGTCTAGAGCCTCCATTGTTGCACTCAGGTCTAAGTCTCATGGCCCTCTATCAGAATCCAGAGTTTTGAGAAGATTGGGGATACTTAATTTTTCGCCCAAAAAAAAAAAAACGTAAGGGGTAACACTGTGGTTTTTTTTTCTGGTTGAAATTTTGAATTTCGATATCTCAGCTCTGGAAGGGTCTAGAGCCTCCATTGTTGCACTCAGGTCTAAGTCTCATGGCCCTCTATCAGAATCCAGAGTTTTGAGAAGATTAGGGATACTTAATTTTTCGCCCCCCAAAAAAAAAAGTAAGGGGTAACACTGTCGTTTTTTTTTCTGGTCGAAATTTTGATTTTCGATATCTCAGCTCTGGAAGGGTCTAGAGCCTCCATTGTTGCACTCAGGTCTAAGTCTCATGGCCCTCTATCAGAATCCAGAGTTTTGAGAAGATTGGGGATACTTAATTTTTCGCCCCCAAAAAAAAAAAACGTAAGGGGTAACTGTCGTTTTTTTTTTTCGGGTCGAAATTTTGAGTTTCGATATCTCAGCTCTGGAAGGGTCTAGAGCCTCCATTGTTGCACTCAGGTCTAAGTCTCATGGCCCTCTATCAGAATCCAGAGTTTTGAGAAGATTGGGGATACTTAATTTTTCGCCCAAAAAAAAAAAACGTAAGGGGTAACACTGTCGTTTTTTTTTTTCGGGTCGAAATTTTGAGTTTCGATATCTCAGCTCTGGAAGGGTCTAGAGCCTCCATTTTTGCACTCAGGTCTAAGTCTCATGGCCCTCTATCAGAATCCAGAGTTTTGAGAAGATTGGGGATACTTAATTTTTCGCCCAAAAAAAAAAACGTAAGGGGTAACACTGTCGTTTTTTTTCTGGTCGAAATTTTGAGTTTCGATATCTCAGCTCTGGAAGGGTCTAGAGCCTCCATTGTTGCACTCAGGTCTAAGTCTCATGGCCCTCTATCAGAATCCAGAGTTTTGAGAAGATTGGGGATACTTAATTTTTCGCCCAAAAAAAAAAACGTAAGGGGTAACACTGTCGTTTTTTTTTTCGGGTCGAAATTTTGAGTTTCGATATCTCAGCTCTGGAAGGGTCTAGAGCCTCCATTGTTGCACTCAGGTCTAAGTCTCATGGCCCTCTATCAGAATCCAGAGTTTTGAGAAGATTGGGGAAACTTAATTTTTCGCCCCAAAAAAAAAAACGTAAGGGGTAACACTGTCGTTTTTTTTTCGGGTCGAAATTTTGAGTTTCGATATCTCAGCTCTGGAAGGGTCTAGAGCCTCCATTGTTGCACTCAGGTCTAAGTCTCATGGCCCTCTATCAGAATCCAGAGTTTTGAGAAGATTGGGGATACTTAATTTTTCGCCCAAAAAAAAAAAACGTAAGGGGTAACACTGTCGTTTTTTTTTTCGGGTCGAAATTTTGAGTTTCGATATCTCAGCTCTGGAAGGGTCTAGAGCCTCCATTGTTGCACTCAGGTCTATGTCTCATGGCCCTCTATCAGAATCCAGAGTTTTGAGAAGATTGGGGATACTTAATTTTTCGCCCCCCAAAAAAAACGTAAGGGGTAACACTGTCGTTTTTTTTTCTGGTCGAAATTTTGAGTTTCGATATCTCAGCTCTGGAAGGGTCTAGAGCCTCCATTGTTGCACTCAGGTCTAAGTCTCATGGCCCTCTATCAGAATCCAGAGTTTTGAGAAGATTGGGATACTTAATTTTTCGCCCCCAAAAAAAAAACGTAAGGGGTAACACTGTCGTTTTTTTTTTGGTCGAAATTTTGATTTTCGATATCTCAGCTCTGGAAGGGTCTAGAGCCTCCATTGTTGCACTCAGGTCTAAGTCTCATGGCCCTCTATCAGAATCCAGAGTTTTGAGAAGATTGGGGATACTTAATTTTTCGCCCCCAAAAAAAAAAACGTAAGGGGTAACTGTCGTTTTTTTTTTCGGGTCGAAATTTTGAGTTTCGATATCTCAGCTCTGGAAGGGTCTAGAGCCTCCATTGTTGCACTCAGGTCTAAGTCTCATGGCCCTCTATCAGAATCCAGAGTTTTGAGAAGATTGGGGATACTTAATTTTTCGCCCAAAAAAAAAAAACGTAAGGGGTAACACTGTCGTTTTTTTTTTCGGGTCGAAATTTTGAGTTTCGATATCTCAGCTCTGGAAGGGTCTAGAGCCTCCATTTTTGCACTCAGGTCTAAGTCTCATGGCCCTCTATCAGAATCCAGAGTTTTGAGAAGATTGGGGATACTTAATTTTTCGCCCAAAAAAAAAAAACGTAAGGGGTAACACTGTCGTTTTTTTTTCTGGTCGAAATTTTGAGTTTCGATATCTCAGCACTGGAAGGGTCTAGAGCCTCCATTGTTGCACTCAGGTCTATGGCCCTCTATCAGAATCCAGAGTTTTGAGAAGATTGGGGATACTTAATTTTTCGCCCAAAAAAAAAAAACGTAAGGGGTAACACTGTCGTTTTTTTTTTCGGGTCGAAATTTTGAGTTTCGATATCTCAGCTCTGGAAGGGTCTAGAGCCTCCATTGTTGCACTCAGGTCTAAGTCTCATGGCCCTCTATCAGAATCCAGAGTTTTGAGAAGATTGGGGATACTTAATTTTTCGCCCAAAAAAAAAACGTAAGGGGTAACACTGTCGTTTTTTTTTCGGGTCGAAATTTTGAGTTTCGATATCTCAGCTCTGGAAGGGTCTAGAGCCTCCATTTTTGCACTCAGGTCTAAGGCTCATGGCCCTCTATCAGAATCCAGAGTTTTGAGAAGATTGGGGATACTTAATTTTTCGCCCAAAAAAAAAACGTAAGGGGTAACACTGTCGTTTTTTTTTTCGGGTCGAAATTTTGAGTTTCGATATCTCAGCACTGGAAGGGTCTAGAGCCTCCATTGTTGCACTCAGGTCTAAGTCTCATGGCCCTCTATCAGAATCCAGAGTTTTGAGAAGATTGGGGATACTTAATTTTTCGCCCAAAAAAAAAAAAACGTAAGGGGTAACACTGTCGTTTTTTTTTCGGGTCGAAATTTTGAGTTTCGATATCTCAGCTCTGGAAGGGTCTAGAGCCTCCATTGTTGCACTCAGGTCTAAGTCTCATGGCCCTCTATCAGAATCCAGAGTTTTGAGAAGATTGGGGATACTTAATTTTTCGCCCAAAAAAAAAACGTAAGGGGTAACACTGTCGTTTTTTTTTCGGGTCGAAATTTTGAGTTTCGATATCTCAGCTCTGGAAGGGTCTAGAGCCTCCATTTTTGCACTCAGGTCTAAGTCTCATGGCCCTCTATCAGAATCCAGAGTTTTGAGAAGATTGGGGATACTTAATTTTTCGCCCAAAAAAAAAAACGTAAGGGGTAACACTGTCGTTTTTTTTTCGGGTCGAAATTTTGAGTTTCGATATCTCAGCTCTGGAAGGGTCTAGAGCCTCCATTTTTGCACTCAGGTCTAAGTCTCATGGCCCTCTATCAGAATCCAGAGTTTTGAGAAGATTGGGGATACTTAATTTTTCGCCCAAAAAAAAAAAACGTAAGGGGTAACACTGTCGTTTTTTTTTTCGGGTCGAAATTTTGAGTTTCGATATCTCAGCTCTGGAAGGGTCTAGAGCCTCCATTGTTGCACTCAGGTCTAAGTCTCATGGCCCTCTATCAGAATCCAGAGTTTTGAGAAGATTGGGCATACTTAATTTTTCGCCCAAAAAAAAAAAACGTAAGGGGTAACACTGTCGTTTTTTTTTTCGGGTCGAAATTTTGAGTTTCGATATCTCAGCTCTGGAAGGGTCTAGAGCCTCCATTGTTGCACTCAGGTCTAAGTCTCATGGCCCTCTATCAGAATTTGGGAAGATTGGAGAAACTTAATTTTTCGCCCAAAAAAAAAACGTAAGGGGTACCACTGTCGTTTTTTTTTCGGGCCGAATTTTTGAGTTTCGATATCTCAGCTCTGGAAGGGGCTAGAGCCTCCATTTTTGCACTCAGGTCTAAGTCTCATGGCCCTCTATCAGAATTTGGGAAGATTGGAGAAACTTAATTTTTCGCCCCAAAAAAAAAAACGTAAGGGGTACCACTGTCGTTTTTTTTTCGGGCCGAATTTTTGAGTTTCGATATCTCAGCTCTGGAAGGGGCTAGAGCCTCCATTTTTGCACTCAGGTCTAAGTCTCATGGCCCTCTATCAGAATTTGGGAAGATTGGAGAAACTTAATTTTTCGCCCAAAAAAAACGTAAGGGGTACCACTGTCGTTTTTTTTTCGGGTCGAATTTTTGAGTTTCGATATCTCAGCTCTGGAAGGGGCTAGAGCCTCCATTTTTGCACTCAGGTCTAAGTCTCATGGCCCTCTATCAGAATTTGGGAAGATTGGAGAAACTTAATTTTTCGCCCAAAAAAAAAACGTAAGGGGTACCACTGTCGTTTTTTTTTTCGGGCCGAATTTTTGAGTTTCGATATCTCAGCTCTGGAAGGGGCTAGAGCCTCCATTTTTGCACTCAGGTCTAAGTCTCATGGCCCTCTATCAGAATTTGGAAGATTGGAGAAACTTAATTTTTCGCAAAAAAAAAAACGTAAGGGGTACCACTGTCGTTTTTTTTTCGGGCCGAATTTTTGAGTTTCGATATCTCAGCTCTGGAAGGGCTAGAGCCTCCATTTTTGCACTCAGGTCTAAGTCTCATGGCCCTCTATCAGAATTTGGGAAGATTGGAGAAACTTAATTTTTCGCCAAAAAAAAAACGTAAGGGGTACCACTGTCGTTTTTTTTTCGGGCCGAATTTTTGAGTTTCGATATCTCAGCTCTGGAAGGGTCTAGAGCCTCCATTTTTGCACTCAGGTCTAAGTCTCATGGCCCTCTATCAGAATCCAGAGTTTTGAGAAGATTGGGATACTTAATTTTTCGCCCAAAAAAAAAACGTAAGGGGTAACACTGTCGTTTTTTTTTCGGGTCGAAATTTTGAGTTTCGATATCTCAGCTCTGGAAGGGTCTAGAGCCTCCATTTTGCACTCAGGTCTAAGTCTCATGGCCCTCTATCAGAATCCAGAGTTTTGAGAAGATTGGGGATACTTAATTTTTCGCCCCAAAAAAAAAACGTAAGGGGTAACACTGTCGTTTTTTTTTCGGGTCGAAATTTTGAGTTTCGATATCTCAGCTCTGGAAGGGTCTAGAGCCTCCATTTTTGCACTCAGGTCTAAGTCTCATGGCCCTCTATCAGAATCCAGAGTTTTGAGAAGATTGGGGATACTTAATTTTTCGCCCAAAAAAAAAACGTAAGGGGTAACACTGTCGTTTTTTTTCGGGTCGAAATTTTGAGTTTCGATATCTCAGCTCTGGAAGGGTCTAGAGCCTCCATTTTTGCACTCAGGTCTAAGTCTCATGGCCCTCTATCAGAATCCAGAGTTTTGAGAAGATTGGGGATACTTAATTTTTCGCCCCAAAAAAAAACGTAAGGGGTAACACTGTCGTTTTTTTTTCGGGTCGAAATTTTGAGTTTCGATATCTCAGCTCTGGAAGGGTCTAGAGCCTCCATTTTTGCACTCAGGTCTAAGTCTCATGGCCCTCTATCAGAATCCAGAGTTTTGAGAAGATTGGGGATACTTAATTTTTCGCCCAAAAAAAAAAAAAACGTAAGGGGTAACACTGTCGTTTTTTTTTTCGGGTCGAAATTTTGAGTTTCGATATCTCAGCTCTGGAAGGGTCTAGAGCCTCCATTTTTGCACTCAGGTCTAAGTCTCATGGCCCTCTATCAGAATCCAGAGTTTGAGAAGATTGGGAAACTTAATTTTTCGCCCAAAAAAAAAAAACGTAAGGGGTACACTGTCGTTTTTTTTTTCGGGCCGAATTTTTGAGTTTCGATATCTCAGCTCTGGAAGGGCTAGAGCCTCCATTTTTGCACTCAGGTCTAAGTCTCATGGCCCTCTATCAGAATTTGGGAAGATTGGAGAAACTTAATTTTTCGCCCAAAAAAAAACGTAAGGGGTACCACTGTCGTTTTTTTTTTCGGGCCGAATTTTTGAGTTTCGATATCTCAGCTCTGGAAGGGGCTAGAGCCTCCATTTTTGCACTCAGGTCTAAGTCTCATGGCCCTCTATCAGAATCCAGAGTTTTGGGAAGATTGGAGAAACTTAATTTTTCGCCCCAAAAAAAAAACGTAAGGGGTACCACTGTCGTTTTTTTTTTCGGGCCGAATTTTTGAGTTTCGATATCTCAGCTCTGGAAGGGGCTAGAGCCTCCATTTTTGCACTCAGGTCTAAGTCTCATGGCCCTCTATCAGAATTTGGGAAGATTGGAGAAACTTAATTTTTCGCCCAAAAAAAAAAACGTAAGGGGTACCACTGTCGTTTTTTTTTCGGGCCGAATTTTGAGTTTCGATATCTCAGCTCTGGAAGGGGCTAGAGCCTCCATTTTTGCACTCAGGTCTAAGTCTCATGGCCCTCTATCAGAATTTGGGAAGATTGGAGAAACTTAATTTTTCGCCCCAAAAAAAAAACGTAAGGGGTACCACTGTCGTTTTTTTTTTCGGGCCGAATTTTGAGTTTCGATATCTCAGCTCTGGAAGGGGCTAGAGCCTCCATTTTTGCACTCAGGTCTAAGTCTCATGGCCCTCTATCAGAATTTGAGAAGATTGGAGAAACTTAATTTTTCGCCCAAAAAAAAACGTAAGGGGTACCACTGTCGTTTTTTTTTCGGGCGAATTTTTGAGTTTCGATATCTCAGCTCTGGAAGGGGCTAGAGCCTCCATTTTTGCACTCAGGTCTAAGTCTCATGGCCCTCTATCAGATTTGGGAGATTGGAGAAACTTAATTTTTCGCCCAAAAAAAAACGTAAGGGGTACCACTGTCGTTTTTTTTGGGCCGAATTTTTGAGTTTCGATATCTCAGCTCTGGAAGGGGCTAGAGCCTCCATTTTTGCACTCAGGTCTAAGTCTCAT
>NW_024121488.1:1289720-1308236 GCF_016745375.1 Pimephales promelas
TTTTTTTTTTTGGGCGAAAAATTAAGTTTCTCCAATCTTCCCAAATTCTGATAGAGGGGCATGAGACTTAGACCTGAGTGCAAAAATGGAGGCTCTAGCCCCTTCCAGAGCTGAGATATCGAAACTCAAAAATTCGGCCCGAAAAAAAAACGACAGTGGTACCCCTTACGTTTTTTTTTTTTGGCGAAAAATTAAGTTTCTCCAATCTTCCCAAATTCTGATAGAGGGCCATGAGACTTAGACCTGAGTGCAAAAATGGAGGCTCTAGCCCCTTCCAGAGCTGAGATATCGAAACTCAAAAATTCGGCCCGAAAAAAAAACGACAGTGGTACCCCTTACGTTTTTTTTTTGGGGCGAAAAATTAAGTTTCCCCAATCTTCCCAAATTCTGATAGAGGGCCATGAGACTTAGACCTGAGTGCAAAAATGGAGGCTCTAGCCCCTTCCAGAGCTGAGATATCGAAACTCAAAAATTCGGCCCGAAAAAAAACGACAGTGGTACCCCTTACGTTTTTTTTTTTTGGGCGAAAAATTAAGTTTCTCCAATCTTCCCAAATTCTGATAGAGGGCCATGAGACTTAGACCTGAGTGCAAAAATGGAGGCTCTAGCCCCTTCCAGAGCTGAGATATCGAAACTCAAAAATTCGGCCCGAAAAAAAAACGACAGTGGTACCCCTTACGTTTTTTTTTTTTGGGCGAAAAATTAAGTTTCTCCAATCTTCCCAAAATTCTGATAGAGGGCCATGAGACTTAGACCTGAGTGCAAAAATGGAGGCTCTAGCCCCTTCCAGAGCTGAGATATCGAAACTCAAAAATTCGGCCCGAAAAAAAAACGACAGTGGTACCCCTTACGTTTTTTTTTTTGGGCGAAAAATTAAGTTTCTCCAATCTTCCCAAATTCTGATAGAGGGCCATGAGACTTAGACCTGAGTGCAAAAATGGAGGCTCTAGCCCCTTCAGAGCTGAGATATCGAAACTCAAAAATTCGGCCCGAAAAAAAAACGACAGTGGTACCCCTTACGTTTTTTTTTTTGGGGCGAAAAATTAAGTTTCTCCAATCTTCCCAAATTCTGATAGAGGGCCATGAGACTTAGACCTGAGTGCAAAAATGGAGGCTCTAGCCCCTTCCAGAGCTGAGATATCGAAACTCAAAAATTCGGCCCGAAAAAAAAAACGACAGTGGTACCCCTTACGTTTTTTTTTTTGGGGCGAAAAATTAAGTTTCTCCAATCTTCCCAAATTCTGATAGAGGGGCCATGAGACTTAGACCTGAGTGCAAAAATGGAGGCTCTAGCCCCTTCCAGAGCTGAGATATCGAAACTCAAAAATTCGGCCCGAAAAAAAAACGACAGTGGTACCCCTTACGTTTTTTTTTTTGGGGCGAAAAATTAAGTTTCTCCAATCTTCCCAAATTCTGATAGAGGGCCATGAGACTTAGACCTGAGTGCAAAAATGGAGGCTCTAGCCCCTTCCAGAGCTGAGATATCGAAACTCAAAATTCGGCCCGAAAAAAAAAACGACAGTGGTACCCCTTACGTTTTTTTTTTGGGGCGAAAAATTAAGTTTCTCCAATCTTCCCAAATTCTGATAGAGGGCCATGAGACTTAGACCTGAGTGCAAAAATGGAGGCTCTAGCCCCTTCCAGAGCTGAGATATCGAAACTCAAAAATTCGGCCCGAAAAAAAAACGACAGTGGTACCCCTTACGTTTTTTTTTGGGCGAAAAATTAAGTTTCTCCAATCTTCCCAAATTCTGATAGAGGGCCATGAGACTTAGACCTGAGTGCAAAAATGGAGGCTCTAGCCCCTTCCAGAGCTGAGATATCGAAACTCAAAAATTCGGCCCGAAAAAAAAACGACAGTGGTACCCCTTACGTTTTTTTTTTTGGGCGAAAAATTAAGTTTCTCCAATCTTCCCAAATTCTGATAGAGGGCCATGAGACTTAGACCTGAGTGCAAAAATGGAGGCTCTAGCCCTTCCAGAGCTGAGATATCGAAACTCAAAAATTCGGCCCGAAAAAAAAAACGACAGTGGTACCCCTTACGTTTTTTTTTTTGGGGCGAAAAATTAAGTTTCTCCAATCTTCCCAAATTCTGATAGAGGGCCATGAGACTTAGACCTGAGTGCAAAAATGGAGGCTCTAGCCCTTCCAGAGCTGAGATATCGAAACTCAAAAATTCGGCCCGAAAAAAAAACGACAGTGGTACCCCTTACGTTTTTTTTTGGGCGAAAAATTAAGTTTCTCCAATCTTCCCAAATTCTGATAGAGGGCCATGAGACTTAGACCTGAGTGCAAAAATGGAGGCTCTAGCCCCTTCCAGAGCTGAGATATCGAAACTCAAAAATTCGGCCCGAAAAAAAAACGACAGTGGTACCCCTTACGTTTTTTTTTTTGGGCGAAAAATTAAGTTTCTCCAATCTTCCCAAATTCTGATAGAGGGCCATGAGACTTAGACCTGAGTGCAAAAATGGAGGCTCTAGCCCCTTCCAGAGCTGAGATATCGAAACTCAAAAATTCGGCCCGAAAAAAAAACGACAGTGGTACCCTTACGTTTTTTTTTTTTGGGCGAAAAATTAAGTTTCTCCAATCTTCCAAATCTGATAGAGGGCCATGAGACTTAGACCTGAGTGCAAAAATGGAGGCTCTAGCCCTTCCAGAGCTGAGATATCGAAACTCAAAAATTCGGCCCGAAAAAAAAACGACAGTGGTACCCCTTACGTTTTTTTTTTTTGGGCGAAAAATTAAGTTTCTCCAATCTTCCCAAATTCTGATAGAGGGCCATGAGACTTAGACCTGAGTGCAAAAATGGAGGCTCTAGCCCTTCCAGAGCTGAGATATCGAAACTCAAAAATTCGGCCCGAAAAAAAAAACGACAGTGGTACCCCTTACGTTTTTTTTTTGGGGCGAAAAATTAAGTTTCTCCAATCTTCCCAAATTCTGATAGAGGGCCATGAGACTTAGACCTGAGTGCAAAAATGGAGGCTCTAGCCCTTCCAGAGCTGAGATATCGAAACTCAAAAATTCGGCCCGAAAAAAAAACGACAGTGGTACCCCTTACGTTTTTTTTTTGGGGCGAAAAATTAAGTTTCTCCAATCTTCCCAAATCTGATAGAGGGCCATGAGACTTAGACCTGAGTGCAAAAATGGAGGCTCTAGCCCCTTCCAGAGCTGAGATATCGAAACTCAAAAATTCGGCCCGAAAAAAAAACGACAGTGGTACCCCTTACGTTTTTTTTTTTTGGGCGAAAAATTAAGTTTCTCCAATCTTCCCAAATTCTGATAGAGGGCCATGAGACTTAGACCTGAGTGCAAAAATGGAGGCTCTAGCCCCTTCCAGAGCTGAGATATCGAAACTCAAAAATTCGGCCCGAAAAAAAACGACAGTGGTACCCCTTACGTTTTTTTTTTTGGGCGAAAAATTAAGTTTCTCCAATCTTCCAAAATTCTGATAGAGGGCCATGAGACTTAGACCTGAGTGCAAAAATGGAGGCTCTAGCCCCTTCCAGAGCTGAGATATCGAAACTCAAAAATTCGGCCCGAAAAAAAAAACGACAGTGGTACCCCTTACGTTTTTTTTTTGGGGGCGAAAAATTAAGTTTCTCCAATCTTCCCAAATTCTGATAGAGGGCCATGAGACTTAGACCTGAGTGCAAAAATGGAGGCTCTAGCCCCTTCCAGAGCTGAGATATCGAAACTCAAAAATTCGGCCCGAAAAAAAAACGACAGTGGTACCCCTTACGTTTTTTTTTGGGCGAAAAATTAAGTTTCTCCAATCTTCCCAAATTCTGATAGAGGGCCATGAGACTTAGACCTGAGTGCAAAAATGGAGGCTCTAGCCCCTTCCAGAGCTGAGATATCGAAACTCAAAAATTCGGCCCGAAAAAAAAACGACAGTGGTACCCCTTACGTTTTTTTTTTGGGCGAAAAATTAAGTTTCTCCAATCTTCCCAAATTCTGATAGAGGGCCATGAGACTTAGACCTGAGTGCAAAAATGGAGGCTCTAGCCCCTTCCAGAGCTGAGATATCGAAACTCAAAAATTCGGCCCGAAAAAAAAAACGACAGTGGTACCCCTTACGTTTTTTTTTTGGGGCGAAAAATTAAGTTTCTCCAATCTTCCCAAATCTGATAGAGGGCCATGAGACTTAGACCTGAGTGCAAAAATGGAGGCTCTAGCCCCTTCCAGAGCTGAGATATCGAAACTCAAAAATTCGGCCCGAAAAAAAAAACGACAGTGGTACCCCTTACGTTTTTTTTTTTGGGCGAAAAATTAAGTTTCTCCAATCTTCCCAAATTCTGATAGAGGGCCATGAGACTTAGACCTGAGTGCAAAAATGGAGGCTCTAGCCCCTTCCAGAGCTGAGATATCGAAACTCAAAAATTCGGCCCGAAAAAAAAACGACAGTGGTACCCCTTACGTTTTTTTTTTTGGGCGAAAAATTAAGTTTCTCCAATCTTCCCAAATTCTGATAGAGGGCCATGAGACTTAGACCTGAGTGCAAAAATGGAGGCTCTAGCCCCTTCCAGAGCTGAGATATCGAAACTCAAAAATTCGGCCCGAAAAAAAAAACGACAGTGGTACCCCTTACGTTTTTTTTTTTGGGCGAAAAATTAAGTTTCTCCAATCTTCCCAAATTCTGATAGAGGGCCATGAGACTTAGACCTGAGTGCAAAAATGGAGGCTCTAGCCCCTTCCAGAGCTGAGATATCGAAACTCAAAAATTCGGCCCGAAAAAAAAAACGACAGTGGTACCCCTTACGTTTTTTTTTTGGGGCGAAAAATTAAGTTTCTCCAATCTTCCAAATTCTGATAGAGGGCCATGAGACTTAGACCTGAGTGCAAAAATGGAGGCTCTAGCCCCTTCCAGAGCTGAGATATCGAAACTCAAAAATTCGGCCCGAAAAAAAAAACGACAGTGGTACCCCTTACGTTTTTTTTTTTGGGGCGAAAAATTAAGTTTCTCCAATCTTCCAAATTCTGATAGAGGGCCATGAGACTTAGACCTGAGTGCAAAAATGGAGGCTCTAGCCCCTTCCAGAGCTGAGATATCGAAACTCAAAAATTCGGCCCGAAAAAAAAAACGACAGTGGTACCCCTTACGTTTTTTTTTTTTGGGCGAAAAATTAAGTTTCTCCAATCTTCCAAATTCTGATAGAGGGCCATGAGACTTAGACCTGAGTGCAAAAATGGAGGCTCTAGCCCCTTCCAGAGCTGAGATATCGAAACTCAAAAATTCGGCCCGAAAAAAAAAACGACAGTGGTACCCCTTACGTTTTTTTTTTGGGCGAAAAATTAAGTTTCTCCAATCTTCCAAATTCTGATAGAGGGCCATGAGACTTAGACCTGAGTGCAAAAATGGAGGCTCTAGCCCCTTCCAGAGCTGAGATATCGAAACTCAAAAATTCGGCCCGAAAAAAAAACGACAGTGGTACCCCTTACGTTTTTTTTTTTGGCGAAAAATTAAGTTTCTCCAATCTTCCCAAATTCTGATAGAGGGCCATGAGACTTAGACCTGAGTGCAAAAATGGAGGCTCTAGCCCCTTCCAGAGCTGAGATATCGAAACTCAAAAATTCGGCCCGAAAAAAAAAACGACAGTGGTACCCCTTACGTTTTTTTTTTTGGGGCGAAAAATTAAGTTTCTCCAATCTTCCCAAATTCTGATAGAGGGCCATGAGACTTAGACCTGAGTGCAAAAATGGAGGCTCTAGCCCCTTCCAGAGCTGAGATATCGAAACTCAAAAATTCGGCCCGAAAAAAAAAACGACAGTGGTACCCCTTACGTTTTTTTTTTGGGCGAAAAATTAAGTTTCTCCAATCTTCCCAAATTCTGATAGAGGGCCATGAGACTTAGACCTGAGTGCAAAAATGGAGGCTCTAGCCCCTTCCAGAGCTGAGATATCGAAACTCAAAAATTCGGCCCGAAAAAAAAACGACAGTGGTACCCCTTACGTTTTTTTTTTTGGCGAAAAATTAAGTTTCTCCAATCTTCCCAAATTCTGATAGAGGGCCATGAGACTTAGACCTGAGTGCAAAAATGGAGGCTCTAGCCCCTTCCAGAGCTGAGATATCGAAACTCAAAAATTCGGCCCGAAAAAAAAACGACAGTGGTACCCCTTACGTTTTTTTTTTTGGCGAAAAATTAAGTTTCTCCAATCTTCCCAAATTCTGATAGAGGGCCATGAGACTTAGACCTGAGTGCAAAAATGGAGGCTCTAGCCCCTTCCAGAGCTGAGATATCGAAACTCAAAAATTCGGCCCGAAAAAAAAAACGACAGTGGTACCCCTTACGTTTTTTTTTTTGGGCGAAAAATTAAGTTTCTCCAATCTTCCCAAATTCTGATAGAGGGCCATGAGACTTAGACCTGAGTGCAAAAATGGAGGCTCTAGCCCTTCCAGAGCTGAGATATCGAAACTCAAAAATTCGGCCCGAAAAAAAAAACGACAGTGGTACCCCTTACGTTTTTTTTTTGGGCGAAAAATTAAGTTTCTCCAATCTTCCCAAATCTGATAGAGGGCCATGAGACTTAGACCTGAGTGCAAAAATGGAGGCTCTAGCCCCTTCCAGAGCTGAGATATCGAAACTCAAAAATTCGGCCGAAAAAAAAAAACGACAGTGGTACCCCTTACGTTTTTTTTTGGGCGAAAAATTAAGTTTCTCCAATCTTCCAAATTCTGATAGAGGGCCATGAGACTTAGACCTGAGTGCAAAAATGGAGGCTCTAGCCCCTTCCAGAGCTGAGATATCGAAACTCAAAAATTCGGCCGAAAAAAAAAACGACAGTGGTACCCCTTACGTTTTTTTTTTTGGGCGAAAAATTAAGTTTCTCCAATCTTCCCAAATTCTGATAGAGGGCCATGAGACTTAGACCTGAGTGCAAAAATGGAGGCTCTAGCCCCTTCCAGAGCTGAGATATCGAAACTCAAAAATTCGGCCCGAAAAAAAAAACGACAGTGGTACCCCTTACGTTTTTTTTTTGGGCGAAAAATTAAGTTTCTCCAATCTTCCCAAATTCTGATAGAGGGCCATGAGACTTAGACCTGAGTGCAAAAATGGAGGCTCTAGCCCTTCCAGAGCTGAGATATCGAAACTCAAAAATTCGGCCCGAAAAAAAAAACGACAGTGGTACCCCTTACGTTTTTTTTTTTTGGGGCGAAAAATTAAGTTTCTCCAATCTTCCCAAAATTCTGATAGAGGGCCATGAGACTTAGACCTGAGTGCAAAAATGGAGGCTCTAGCCCCTTCCAGAGCTGAGATATCGAAACTCAAAAATTCGGCCCGAAAAAAAAAACGACAGTGGTACCCCTTACGTTTTTTTTTTGGGCGAAAAATTAAGTTTCTCCAATCTTCCCAAATTCTGATAGAGGGCCATGAGACTTAGACCTGAGTGCAAAAATGGAGGCTCTAGCCCCTTCCAGAGCTGAGATATCGAAACTCAAAAATTCGGCCCGAAAAAAAAAACGACAGTGGTACCCCTTACGTTTTTTTTTTTGGGCGAAAAATTAAGTTTCTCCAATCTTCCCAATTCTGATAGAGGGCCATGAGACTTAGACCTGAGTGCAAAAATGGAGGCTCTAGCCCCTTCCAGAGCTGAGATATCGAAACTCAAAAATTCGGCCCGAAAAAAAACGACAGTGGTACCCCTTACGTTTTTTTTTTTGGGCGAAAAATTAAGTTTCTCCAATCTTCCCAAATTCTGATAGAGGGCCATGAGACTTAGACCTGAGTGCAAAAATGGAGGCTCTAGCCCCTTCCAGAGCTGAGATATCGAAACTCAAAAATTCGGCCCGAAAAAAAAAACGACAGTGGTACCCCTTACGTTTTTTTTGGGCGAAAAATTAAGTTTCTCCAATCTTCCCAAATTCTGATAGAGGGCCATGAGACTTAGACCTGAGTGCAAAAATGGAGGCTCTAGCCCTTCCAGAGCTGAGATATCGAAACTCAAAAATTCGGCCCGAAAAAAAAAACGACAGTGGTACCCCTTACGTTTTTTTTTTGGGCGAAAAATTAAGTTTCTCCAATCTTCCCAAATTCTGATAGAGGGCCATGAGACTTAGACCTGAGTGCAAAAATGGAGGCTCTAGCCCTTCCAGAGCTGAGATATCGAAACTCAAAAATTCGGCCCGAAAAAAAAACGACAGTGGTACCCCTTACGTTTTTTTTTTTGGGCGAAAAATTAAGTTTCTCCAATCTTCCCAAATTCTGATAGAGGGCCATGAGACTTAGACCTGAGTGCAAAAATGGAGGCTCTAGCCCCTTCCAGAGCTGAGATATCGAAACTCAAAAATTCGGCCCGAAAAAAAAACGACAGTGGTACCCCTTACGTTTTTTTTTTTTGGCGAAAAATTAAGTTTCTCCAATCTTCCCAAATTCTGATAGAGGGCCATGAGACTTAGACCTGAGTGCAAAAATGGAGGCTCTAGCCCTTCCAGAGCTGAGATATCGAAACTCAAAAATTCGGCCCGAAAAAAAAACGACAGTGGTACCCCTTACGTTTTTTTTTTGGGGCGAAAAATTAAGTTTCTCCAATCTTCCCAAATTCTGATAGAGGGCCATGAGACTTAGACCTGAGTGCAAAAATGGAGGCTCTAGCCCCTTCCAGAGCTGAGATATCGAAACTCAAAAATTCGGCCCGAAAAAAAAAACGACAGTGGTACCCCTTACGTTTTTTTTTTTGGGCGAAAAATTAAGTTTCTCCAATCTTCCCAAATTCTGATAGAGGGCCATGAGACTTAGACCTGAGTGCAAAAATGGAGGCTCTAGCCCTTCCAGAGCTGAGATATCGAAACTCAAAAATTCGGCCCGAAAAAAAAAACGACAGTGGTACCCCTTACGTTTTTTTTTTTGGGGCGAAAAATTAAGTTTCTCCAATCTTCCCAAATTCTGATAGAGGGCCATGAGACTTAGACCTGAGTGCAAAAATGGAGGCTCTAGCCCCTTCCAGAGCTGAGATATCGAAACTCAAAAATTCGGCCCGAAAAAAAAAACGACAGTGGTACCCCTTACGTTTTTTTTTTTTGGCGAAAAATTAAGTTTCTCCAATCTTCCCAAATTCTGATAGAGGGCCATGAGACTTAGACCTGAGTGCAAAAATGGAGGCTCTAGCCCCTTCCAGAGCTGAGATATCGAAACTCAAAAATTCGGCCCGAAAAAAAACGACAGTGGTACCCCTTACGTTTTTTTTTGGGCGAAAAATTAAGTTTCTCCAATCTTCCCAAATTCTGATAGAGGGCCATGAGACTTAGACCTGAGTGCAAAAATGGAGGCTCTAGCCCCTTCCAGAGCTGAGATATCGAAACTCAAAAATTCGGCCCGAAAAAAAAAAACGACAGTGGTACCCCTTACGTTTTTTTTTTGGGGGGAAAAATTAAGTTTCTCCAATCTTCCAAATTCTGATAGAGGGCCATGAGACTTAGACCTGAGTGCAAAAATGGAGGCTCTAGCCCCTTCCAGAGCTGAGATATCGAAACTCAAAAATTCGGCCCGAAAAAAAAAACGACAGTGGTACCCCTTACGTTTTTTTTTTTGGGCGAAAAATTAAGTTTCTCCAATCTTCCCAAATTCTGATAGAGGGCCATGAGACTTAGACCTGAGTGCAAAAATGGAGGCTCTAGCCCCTTCCAGAGCTGAGATATCGAAACTCAAAATTTCGGCCCGAAAAAAAAAACGACAGTGGTACCCCTTACGTTTTTTTTTTGGGGCGAAAAATTAAGTTTCTCCAATCTTCCCAAATTCTGATAGAGGGCCATGAGACTTAGACCTGAGTGCAAAAATGGAGGCTCTAGCCCCTTCCAGAGCTGAGATATCGAAACTCAAAAATTCGGCCCGAAAAAAAAACGACAGTGGTACCCCTTACGTTTTTTTTTTGGGCGAAAAATTAAGTTTCTCCAATCTTCCCAAATTCTGATAGAGGGCCATGAGACTTAGACCTGAGTGCAAAAATGGAGGCTCTAGCCCTTCCAGAGCTGAGATATCGAAACTCAAAAATTCGGCCCGAAAAAAAAAACGACAGTGGTACCCCTTACGTTTTTTTTTTTGGGGCGAAAAATTAAGTTTCTCCAATCTTCCCAAAATTCTGATAGAGGGCCATGAGACTTAGACCTGAGTGCAAAAATGGAGGCTCTAGCCCTTCCAGAGCTGAGATATCGAAACTCAAAAATTCGGCCCGAAAAAAAAACGACAGTGGTACCCCTTACGTTTTTTTTTTGGGCGAAAAATTAAGTTTCTCCAATCTTCCCAAATTCTGATAGAGGGCCATGAGACTTAGACCTGAGTGCAAAAATGGAGGCTCTAGCCCCTTCCAGAGCTGAGATATCGAAACTCAAAAATTCGGCCCGAAAAAAAAAACGACAGTGGTACCCCTTACGTTTTTTTTTTTTGGGCGAAAAATTAAGTTTCTCCAATCTTCCCAAATTCTGATAGAGGGCCATGAGACTTAGACCTGAGTGCAAAAATGGAGGCTCTAGCCCCTTCCAGAGCTGAGATATCGAAACTCAAAAATTCGGCCCGAAAAAAAAAACGACAGTGGTACCCCTTACGTTTTTTTTTTTGGGGCGAAAAATTAAGTTTCTCCAATCTTCCAAATTCTGATAGAGGGCCATGAGACTTAGACCTGAGTGCAAAAATGGAGGCTCTAGCCCCTTCCAGAGCTGAGATATCGAAACTCAAAAATTCGGCCCGAAAAAAAAACGACAGTGGTACCCCTTACGTTTTTTTTTTGGGCGAAAAATTAAGTTTCTCCAATCTTCCCAAATTCTGATAGAGGGCCATGAGACTTAGACCTGAGTGCAAAAATGGAGGCTCTAGCCCCTTCCAGAGCTGAGATATCGAAACTCAAAAATTCGGCCCGAAAAAAAAACGACAGTGGTACCCCTTACGTTTTTTTTTTTTGGGCGAAAAATTAAGTTTCTCCAATCTTCCCAAATTCTGATAGAGGGCCATGAGACTTAGACCTGAGTGCAAAAATGGAGGCTCTAGCCCCTTCCAGAGCTGAGATATCGAAACTCAAAAATTCGGCCCGAAAAAAAAAAGACAGTGGTACCCCTTACGTTTTTTTTTTTGGGGCGAAAAATTAAGTTTCTCCAATCTTCCCAATTCTGATAGAGGGCCATGAGACTTAGACCTGAGTGCAAAAATGGAGGCTCTAGCCCCTTCCAGAGCTGAGATATCGAAACTCAAAAATTCGGCCCGAAAAAAAAACGACAGTGGTACCCCTTACGTTTTTTTTTTTGGGCGAAAAATTAAGTTTCTCCAATCTTCCAAATTCTGATAGAGGGCCATGAGACTTAGACCTGAGTGCA
The DNA here is from genome assembly GCF_016745375.1 of Pimephales promelas. Next base: position 1,301,020 of record NW_024121488.1, read on the forward strand.
AAAATGGAGGCTCTAGCCCCTTCCAGAGCTGAGATATCGAAACTCAAAAATTCGGCCCGAAAAAAAAACGACAGTGGTACCCCTTACGTTTTTTTTTTTGGGCGAAAAATTAAGTTTCTCCAATCTTCCAAATTCTGATAGAGGGCCATGAGACTTAGACCTGAGTGCAAAAATGGAGGCTCTAGCCCTTCCAGAGCTGAGATATCGAAACTCAAAAATTCGGCCCGAAAAAAAAAACGACAGTGGTACCCCTTACGTTTTTTTTTTGGGGCGAAAAATTAAGTTTCTCCAATCTTCCCAAATTCTGATAGAGGGCCATGAGACTTAGACCTGAGTGCAAAAATGGAGGCTCTAGCCCTTCCAGAGCTGAGATATCGAAACTCAAAAATTCGGCCCGAAAAAAAAACGACAGTGGTACCCCTTACGTTTTTTTTTTTGGGCGAAAAATTAAGTTTCTCCAATCTTCCCAAATTCTGATAGAGGGCCATGAGACTTAGACCTGAGTGCAAAAATGGAGGCTCTAGCCCCTTCCAGAGCTGAGATATCGAAACTCAAAAATTCGGCCCGAAAAAAAAAACGACAGTGGTACCCCTTACGTTTTTTTTTTGGGGGCGAAAAATTAAGTTTCTCCAATCTTCCCAAATTCTGATAGAGGGCCATGAGACTTAGACCTGAGTGCAAAAATGGAGGCTCTAGCCCCTTCCAGAGCTGAGATATCGAAACTCAAAAATTCGGCCCGAAAAAAAAACGACAGTGGTACCCCTTACGTTTTTTTTTTTGGGCGAAAAATTAAGTTTCTCCAATCTTCCCAATTCTGATAGAGGGCCATGAGACTTAGACCTGAGTGCAAAAATGGAGGCTCTAGCCCCTTCCAGAGCTGAGATATCGAAACTCAAAAATTCGGCCCGAAAAAAAAAACGACAGTGGTACCCCTTACGTTTTTTTTTTTTGGGCGAAAAATTAAGTTTCTCCAATCTTCCCAAATTCTGATAGAGGGCCATGAGACTTAGACCTGAGTGCAAAAATGGAGGCTCTAGCCCCTTCCAGAGCTGAGATATCGAAACTCAAAAATTCGGCCCGAAAAAAAAAACGACAGTGGTACCCCTTACGTTTTTTTTTTTGGGCGAAAAATTAAGTTTCTCCAATCTTCCCAAATTCTGATAGAGGGCCATGAGACTTAGACCTGAGTGCAAAAATGGAGGCTCTAGCCCCTTCCAGAGCTGAGATATCGAAACTCAAAAATTCGGCCCGAAAAAAAAAACGACAGTGGTACCCCTTACGTTTTTTTTTTGGGGGCGAAAAATTAAGTTTCTCCAATCTTCCCAAATTCTGATAGAGGGCCATGAGACTTAGACCTGAGTGCAAAAATGGAGGCTCTAGCCCTTCCAGAGCTGAGATATCGAAACTCAAAAATTCGGCCCGAAAAAAAACGACAGTGGTACCCCTTACGTTTTTTTTTTTTGGGCGAAAAATTAAGTTTCTCCAATCTTCCCAATTCTGATAGAGGGCCATGAGACTTAGACCTGAGTGCAAAAATGGAGGCTCTAGCCCCTTCCAGAGCTGAGATATCGAAACTCAAAAATTCGGCCCGAAAAAAAAACGACAGTGGTACCCCTTACGTTTTTTTTTTTTGGGCGAAAAATTAAGTTTCTCCAATCTTCCCAAATTCTGATAGAGGGCCATGAGACTTAGACCTGAGTGCAAAAATGGAGGCTCTAGCCCCTTCCAGAGCTGAGATATCGAAACTCAAAAATTCGGCCCGAAAAAAAAAACGACAGTGGTACCCCTTACGTTTTTTTTTTTTGGGGCGAAAAATTAAGTTTCTCCAATCTTCCCAATTCTGATAGAGGGCCATGAGACTTAGACCTGAGTGCAAAAATGGAGGCTCTAGCCCCTTCCAGAGCTGAGATATCGAAACTCAAAAATTCGGCCCGAAAAAAAAAAAACAGTGGTACCCCTTACGTTTTTTTTTTTTTGGCGAAAAATTAAGTTTCTCCAATCTTCCAAATTCTGATAGAGGGCCATGAGACTTAGACCTGAGTGCAAAAATGGAGGCTCTAGCCCCTTCCAGAGCTGAGATATCGAAACTCAAAAATTCGGCCCGAAAAAAAAACGACAGTGGTACCCCTTACGTTTTTTTTTTTTGGGCGAAAAATTAAGTTTCTCCAATCTTCCCAAATTCTGATAGAGGGCCATGAGACTTAGACCTGAGTGCAAAAATGGAGGCTCTAGCCCTTCCAGAGCTGAGATATCGAAACTCAAAAATTCGGCCCGAAAAAAAAAACGACAGTGGTACCCCTTACGTTTTTTTTTTGGGGGCGAAAAATTAAGTTTCTCCAATCTTCCCAAATTCTGATAGAGGGCCATGAGACTTAGACCTGAGTGCAAAAATGGAGGCTCTAGCCCCTTCCAGAGCTGAGATATCGAAACTCAAAAATTCGGCCCGAAAAAAAAACGACAGTGGTACCCCTTACGTTTTTTTTTTTGGGCGAAAAATTAAGTTTCTCCAATCTTCCCAAATCTGATAGAGGGCCATGAGACTTAGACCTGAGTGCAAAAATGGAGGCTCTAGCCCTTCCAGAGCTGAGATATCGAAACTCAAAAATTCGGCCCAAAAAAAAAACGACAGTGGTACCCCTACCTTTTTTTTTTTTGGGGGCGAAAAATTAAGTTTCTCCAATCTTCCCAAATTCTGATAGAGGGCCATGAGACTTAGACCTGAGTGCAAAAATGGAGGCTCTAGCCCCTTCCAGAGCTGAGATATCGAAACTCAAAAATTCGGCCCGAAAAAAAAAACGACAGTGGTACCCTTACGTTTTTTTTTTTGGGGCGAAAAATTAAGTTTCTCCAATCTTCCCAATTCTGATAGAGGGCCATGAGACTTAGACCTGAGTGCAAAAATGGAGGCTCTAGCCCCTTCCAGAGCTGAGATATCGAAACTCAAAAATTCGGCCCGAAAAAAAAAACGACAGTGGTACCCCTTACGTTTTTTTTTGGGCGAAAAATTAAGTTTCTCCAATCTTCCCAAATTCTGATAGAGGGCCATGAGACTTAGACCTGAGTGCAAAAATGGAGGCTCTAGCCCCTTCCAGAGCTGAGATATCGAAACTCAAAAATTCGGCCCGAAAAAAAAACGACAGTGGTACCCCTTACGTTTTTTTTTTTTGGGCGAAAAATTAAGTTTCTCCAATCTTCCAAATTCTGATAGAGGGCCATGAGACTTAGACCTGAGTGCAAAAATGGAGGCTCTAGCCCTTCCAGAGCTGAGATATCGAAACTCAAAATTCGGCCCGAAAAAAAAAACGACAGTGGTACCCCTTACGTTTTTTTTTTGGGCGAAAAATTAAGTTTCTCCAATCTTCCCAAATTCTGATAGAGGGCCATGAGACTTAGACCTGAGTGCAAAAATGGAGGCTCTAGCCCCTTCCAGAGCTGAGATATCGAAACTCAAAAATTCGGCCCGAAAAAAAAAACGACAGTGGTACCCCTTACGTTTTTTTTTTTGGGCGAAAAATTAAGTTTCTCCAATCTTCCCAAAACTTGGATTCTGATAGAGGGCCATGAGACTTAGACCTGAGTGCAAAAATGGAGGCTCTAGCCCCTTCCAGAGCTGAGATATCGAAACTCAAAATTCGGCCCGAAAAAAAAAAACGACAGTGGTACCCCTTACGTTTTTTTTTTTGGGGCGAAAAATTAAGTTTCTCCAATCTTCCCAAATTCTGATAGAGGGCCATGAGACTTAGACCTGAGTGCAAAAATGGAGGCTCTAGCCCCTTCCAGAGCTGAGATATCGAAACTCAAAAATTCGGCCCGAAAAAAAAAACGACAGTGGTACCCCTTACGTTTTTTTTTGGGCGAAAAATTAAGTTTCTCCAATCTTCCCAAATTCTGATAGAGGGCCATGAGACTTAGACCTGAGTGCAAAAATGGAGGCTCTAGCCCCTTCCAGAGCTGAGATATCGAAACTCAAAAATTCGGCCCGAAAAAAAAAAAAACAGTGGTACCCCTTACGTTTTTTTTTTTGGGCGAAAAATTAAGTTTCTCCAATCTTCATTCTGATAGAGGGCCATGAGACTTAGACCTGAGTGCAAAAATGGAGGCTCTAGCCCCTTCCAGAGCTGAGATATCGAAACTCAAAAATTCGGCCCGAAAAAAAAAACGACAGTGGTACCCCTTACGTTTTTTTTTTGGGCGAAAAATTAAGTTTCTCCAATCTTCCCAAATTCTGATAGAGGGCCATGAGACTTAGACCTGAGTGCAAAAATGGAGGCTCTAGCCCCTTCCAGAGCTGAGATATCGAAACTCAAAAATTCGGCCCGAAAAAAAAACGACAGTGGTACCCCTTACGTTTTTTTTTTTGGGCGAAAAATTAAGTTTCTCCAATCTTCCCAAATTCTGATAGAGGGCCATGAGACTTAGACCTGAGTGCAAAAATGGAGGCTCTAGCCCCTTCCAGAGCTGAGATATCGAAACTCAAAATTCGGCCCGAAAAAAAAACGACAGTGGTACCCCTTACGTTTTTTTGGGCGAAAAATTAAGTTTCTCCAATCTTCCCAAATTTCTGATAGAGGGCCATGAGACTTAGACCTGAGTGCAAAAATGGAGGCTCTAGCCCCTTCCAGAGCTGAGATATCGAAACTCAAAAATTCGGCCCGAAAAAAAAACGACAGTGGTACCCCTTACGTTTTTTTTTTTTGGGCGAAAAATTAAGTTTCTCCAATCTTCCCAAATTCTGATAGAGGGCCATGAGACTTAGACCTGAGTGCAAAAATGGAGGCTCTAGCCCCTTCCAGAGCTGAGATATCGAAACTCAAAAATTCGGCCCGAAAAAAAAAACGACAGTGGTACCCCTTACGTTTTTTTTTTGGGCGAAAAATTAAGTTTCTCCAATCTTCCCAAATCTGATAGAGGGCCATGAGACTTAGACCTGAGTGCAAAAATGGAGGCTCTAGCCCCTTCCAGAGCTGAGATATCGAAACTCAAAAATTCGGCCCGAAAAAAAAAACGACAGTGGTACCCCTTACGTTTTTTTTTTGGGCGAAAAATTAAGTTTCTCCAATCTTCCCAAATTCTGATAGAGGGCCATGAGACTTAGACCTGAGTGCAAAAATGGAGGCTCTAGCCCCTTCCAGAGCTGAGATATCGAAACTCAAAAATTCGGCCCGAAAAAAAAAAACGACAGTGGTACCCCTTACGTTTTTTTTTTTGGGGCGAAAAATTAAGTTTCTCCAATCTTCCCAAATTCTGATAGAGGGCCATGAGACTTAGACCTGAGTGCAAAAATGGAGGCTCTAGCCCTTCCAGAGCTGAGATATCGAAACTCAAAAATTCGCCCGAAAAAAAAAAACAGTGGTACCCCTTACGTTTTTTTTGGGGGGAAAAATTAAGTTTCTCCAATCTTCCCAAATTCTGATAGAGGGCCATGAGACTTAGACCTGAGTGCAAAAATGGAGGCTCTAGCCCTTCCAGAGCTGAGATATCGAAACTCAAAAATTCGGCCCGAAAAAAAAACGACAGTGGTACCCCTTACGTTTTTTTTTTTGGGCGAAAAATTAAGTTTCTCCAATCTTCCCAAATTCTGATAGAGGGCCATGAGACTTAGACCTGAGTGCAAAAATGGAGGCTCTAGCCCCTTCCAGAGCTGAGATATCGAAACTCAAAAATTCGGCCCGAAAAAAAAACGACAGTGGTACCCCTTACGTTTTTTTTTTTGGGCGAAAAATTAAGTTTCTCCAATCTTCCCAAATTCTGATAGAGGGCCATGAGACTTAGACCTGAGTGCAAAAATGGAGGCTCTAGCCCCTTCAGAGCTGAGATATCGAAACTCAAAAATTCGGCCCGAAAAAAAAAACGACAGTGGTACCCCTTACGTTTTTTTTTTGGGGGCGAAAAATTAAGTTTCTCCAATCTTCCCAAATTCTGATAGAGGGCCATGAGACTTAGACCTGAGTGCAAAAATGGAGGCTCTAGCCCCTTCCAGAGCTGAGATATCGAAACTCAAAAATTCGGCCCGAAAAAAAAACGACAGTGGTACCCCTTACGTTTTTTTTTGGGCGAAAAATTAAGTTTCTCCAATCTTCCCAAATTCTGATAGAGGGCCATGAGACTTAGACCTGAGTGCAAAAATGGAGGCTCTAGCCCCTTCCAGAGCTGAGATATCGAAACTCAAAAATTCGGCCCGAAAAAAAAACGACAGTGTGGTACCCCTTACGTTTTTTTTTTTGGGCGAAAAATTAAGTTTCTCCAATCTTCCCAAATTCTGATAGAGGGCCATGAGACTTAGACCTGAGTGCAAAAATGGAGGCTCTAGCCCTTCCAGAGCTGAGATATCGAAACTCAAAAATTCGGCCCGAAAAAAAAAACGACAGTGGTACCCCTTACGTTTTTTTTTTTTGGGCGAAAAATTAAGTTTCTCCAATCTTCCCAAATTCTGATAGAGGGCCATGAGACTTAGACCTGAGTGCAAAAATGGAGGCTCTAGCCCTTCCAGAGCTGAGATATCGAAACTCAAAAATTCGGCCCGAAAAAAAAAACGACAGTGGTACCCCTTACGTTTTTTTTTTTGGGCGAAAAATTAAGTTTCTCCAATCTTCCCAAAATTCTGATAGAGGGCCATGAGACTTAGACCTGAGTGCAAAAATGGAGGCTCTAGCCCCTTCCAGAGCTGAGATATCGAAACTCAAAAATTCGGCCCGAAAAAAAAAAAACGACAGTGGTACCCCTTACGTTTTTTTTTTTGGGCGAAAAATTAAGTTTCTCCAATCTTCCCAAATTCTGATAGAGGGCCATGAGACTTAGACCTGAGTGCAAAAATGGAGGCTCTAGCCCCTTCCAGAGCTGAGATATCGAAACTCAAAAATTCGGCCCGAAAAAAAAACGACAGTGGTACCCTTACGTTTTTTTTTTGGGGCGAAAAATTAAGTTTCTCCAATCTTCCCAAATTCTGATAGAGGGCCATGAGACTTAGACCTGAGTGCAAAAATGGAGGCTCTAGCCCCTTCCAGAGCTGAGATATCGAAACTCAAAAATTCGGCCCGAAAAAAAAACGACAGTGGTACCCCTTACGTTTTTTTTTGGGCGAAAAATTAAGTTTCTCCAATCTTCCCAAATTCTGATAGAGGGCCATGAGACTTAGACCTGAGTGCAAAAATGGAGGCTCTAGCCCCTTCCAGAGCTGAGATATCGAAACTCAAAAAATTCGGCCCCGAAAAAAAAAA
>NW_024121488.1:1329638-1348313 GCF_016745375.1 Pimephales promelas
CAGTGGTACCCCTTACGTTTTTTTTTTTGGGCGAAAAATTAAGTTTCTCCAATCTTCCCAAATTCTGATAGAGGGCCATGAGACTTAGACCTGAGTGCAAAATGGAGGCTCTAGCCCCTTCCAGAGCTGAGATATCGAAACTCAAAAATTCGGCCCGAAAAAAAAAACGACAGTGGTACCCCTTACGTTTTTTTTTTTGGGCGAAAAATTAAGTTTCTCCAATCTTCCCAAATTCTGATAGAGGGCCATGAGACTTAGACCTGAGTGCAAAAATGGAGGCTCTAGCCCCTTCCAGAGCTGAGATATCGAAACTCAAAAATTCGGCCCGAAAAAAAAACGACAGTGGTACCCCTTACGTTTTTTTTTTGGGCGAAAAATTAAGTTTCTCCAATCTTCCCAAATTCTGATAGAGGGCCATGAGACTTAGACCTGAGTGCAAAAATGGAGGCTCTAGCCCCTTCCAGAGCTGAGATATCGAAACTCAAAAATTCGGCCCGAAAAAAAAACGACAGTGGTACCCCTTACGTTTTTTTTTTTGGGCGAAAAATTAAGTTTCTCCAATCTTCCCAAATTCTGATAGAGGGCCATGAGACTTAGACCTGAGTGCAAAAATGGAGGCTCTAGCCCCTTCCAGAGCTGAGATATCGAAACTCAAAAATTCGGCCCGAAAAAAAAACGACAGTGGTACCCCTTACGTTTTTTTTTTGGCGAAAAATTAAGTTTCTCCAATCTTCCCAAATTCTGATAGAGGGCCATGAGACTTAGACCTGAGTGCAAAAATGGAGGCTCTAGCCCCTTCCAGAGCTGAGATATCGAAACTCAAAAATTCGGCCCGAAAAAAAAAACGACAGTGGTACCCCTTACGTTTTTTTTTTGGGCGAAAAATTAAGTTTCTCCAATCTTCCCAAATTCTGATAGAGGGCCATGAGACTTAGACCTGAGTGCAAAAATGGAGGCTCTAGCCCCTTCCAGAGCTGAGATATCGAAACTCAAAAATTCGGCCCGAAAAAAAAAACGACAGTGGTACCCCTTACGTTTTTTTTTTTGGGCGAAAAATTAAGTTTCTCCAATCTTCCCAAATTCTGATAGAGGGCCATGAGACTTAGACCTGAGTGCAAAAATGGAGGCTCTAGCCCCTTCCAGAGCTGAGATATCGAAACTCAAAAATTCGGCCCAAAAAAAAACGACAGTGGTACCCCTTACGTTTTTTTTTGGGCGAAAAATTAAGTTTCTCCAATCTTCCCAAATTCTGATAGAGGGCCATGAGACTTAGACCTGAGTGCAAAAATGGAGGCTCTAGCCCCTTCCAGAGCTGAGATATCGAAACTCAAAAATTCGGCCCGAAAAAAAAAACGACAGTGGTACCCCTTACGTTTTTTTTTGGGCGAAAAATTAAGTTTCTCCAATCTTCCCAAATTCTGATAGAGGGCCATGAGACTTAGACCTGAGTGCAAAAATGGAGGCTCTAGCCCCTTCCAGAGCTGAGATATCGAAACTCAAAAATTCGGCCCGAAAAAAAAAACGACAGTGGTACCCCTTACGTTTTTTTTTGGGCGAAAAATTAAGTTTCTCCAATCTTCCCAAATTCTGATAGAGGGCCATGAGACTTAGACCTGAGTGCAAAAATGGAGGCTCTAGCCCCTTCCAGAGCTGAGATATCGAAACTCAAAAATTCGGCCGAAAAAAAAACGACAGTGGTACCCCTTACGTTTTTTTTTGGCGAAAAATTAAGTTTCTCCAATCTTCCCAAATTCTGATAGAGGGCCATGAGACTTAGACCTGAGTGCAAAAATGGAGGCTCTAGCCCCTTCCAGAGCTGAGATATCGAAACTCAAAAATTCGGCCCGAAAAAAAAACGACAGTGGTACCCCTTACGTTTTTTTTTTTGGGCGAAAAATTAAGTTTCTCCAATCTTCCCAATTCTGATAGAGGCCATGAGACTTAGACCTGAGTGCAAAAATGGAGGCTCTAGCCCCTTCCAGAGCTGAGATATCGAAACTCAAAAATTCGGCCCGAAAAAAAAACGACAGTGGTACCCCTTACGTTTTTTTTTTGGCGAAAAATTAAGTTTCTCCAATCTTCCCAAATTCTGATAGAGGGCCATGAGACTTAGACCTGAGTGCAAAAATGGAGGCTCTAGCCCCTTCCAGAGCTGAGATATCGAAACTCAAAAATTCGGCCAAAAAAAAAACGACAGTGGTACCCCTTACGTTTTTTTTTTTTGGGCGAAAAATTAAGTTTCTCCAATCTTCCCAAATTCTGATAGAGGGCCATGAGACTTAGACCTGAGTGCAAAAATGGAGGCTCTAGCCCCTTCCAGAGCTGAGATATCGAAACTCAAAAATTCGGCCGAAAAAAAAAACGACAGTGGTACCCCTTACGTTTTTTTTTTGGGCGAAAAATTAAGTTTCTCCAATCTCAAAAAAAAAAAAAAAGAGAGAGGGAAAGAGAAAAGAGAAAAAAAAAAAAAAAAAAGGCTCTAGCCCCTTCCAGAGCTGAGAAAAAAAAAAAAAAAAAATCGCCCGAAAAAAAAAACGACAGTGCCCCTTTTTTTTTTTTTTTTTTGGCGAAAAATTAAGTTTCTCCAATCTTCCCAAATTCTGATAGAGGGCCATGAGACTTAGACCTGAGTGCAAAAATGGAGGCTCTAGCCCCTTCCAGAGCTGAGATATCGAAACTCAAAAATTCGGCCCGAAAAAAAAACGACAGTGGTACCCCTTACGTTTTTTTTGGGCGAAAAATTAAGTTTCTCCAATCTTCCCAAATTCTGATAGAGGGCCATGAGACTTAGACCTGAGTGCAAAAATGGAGGCTCTAGCCCCTTCCAGAGCTGAGATATCGAAACTCAAAAATTCGGCCCGAAAAAAAAAAACGACAGTGGTACCCCTTACGTTTTTTTTTTTGGGCGAAAAATTAAGTTTCTCCAATCTTCCCAAATTCTGATAGAGGGCCATGAGACTTAGACCTGAGTGCAAAAATGGAGGCTCTAGCCCCTTCCAGAGCTGAGATATCGAAACTCAAAAATTCGGCCCGAAAAAAAAACGACAGTGGTACCCCTTACGTTTTTTTTTTTGGGCGAAAAATTAAGTTTCTCCAATCTTCCCAAATTCTGATAGAGGCCATGAGACTTAGACCTGAGTGCAAAAATGGAGGCTCTAGCCCCTTCCAGAGCTGAGATATCGAAACTCAAAAATTCGGCCCGAAAAAAAAACGACAGTGGTACCCCTTACGTTTTTTTTTGGGGCGAAAAAATTAAGGCTCTAGCCCCTTCCAGAGCTGAGATATCGAAACTCAAAAATTCGGCCCGAAAAAAAAAACGACAGTGGTACCCCTTACGTTTTTTTTTTGGCGAAAAATTAAGTTTCTCCAATCTTCCCAAATTCTGATAGAGGGCCATGAGACTTAGACCTGAGTGCAAAAATGGAGGCTCTAGCCCCTTCCAGAGCTGAGATATCGAAACTCAAAAATTCGGCCCGAAAAAAAAACGACAGTGGTACCCCTTACGTTTTTTTTTTTGGGCGAAAAATTAAGTTTCTCCAATCTTCCCAAATTCTGATAGAGGGCCATGAGACTTAGACCTGAGTGCAAAAATGGAGGCTCTAGCCCCTTCCAGAGCTGAGATATCGAAACTCAAAAATTCGGCCCGAAAAAAAAAACGACAGTGGTACCCCTTACGTTTTTTTTTTTGGGGCGAAAAATTAAGTTTCTCCAATCTTCCCAAATTCTGATAGAGGGCCATGAGACTTAGACCTGAGTGCAAAAATGGAGGCTCTAGCCCCTTCCAGAGCTGAGATATCGAAACTCAAAAATTCGGCCCGAAAAAAAAACGACAGTGGTACCCCTTACGTTTTTTTTTGGGGCGAAAAATTAAGTTTCTCCAATCTTCCCAAATTCTGATAGAGGCCATGAGACTTAGACCTGAGTGCAAAAATGGAGGCTCTAGCCCCTTCCAGAGCTGAGATATCGAAACTCAAAAATTCGGCCCGAAAAAAAAAACGACAGTGGTACCCCTTACGTTTTTTTTTTTGGGCGAAAAATTAAGTTTCTCCAATCTTCCCAAATTCTGATAGAGGGCCATGAGACTTAGACCTGAGTGCAAAAATGGAGGCTCTAGCCCCTTCCAGAGCTGAGATATCGAAACTCAAAAATTCGGCCCGAAAAAAAAAACGACAGTGGTACCCCTTACGTTTTTTTTTTGGGCGAAAAATTAAGTTTCTCCAATCTTCCCAAATTCTGATAGAGGGCCATGAGACTTAGACCTGAGTGCAAAAATGGAGGCTCTAGCCCCTTCCAGAGCTGAGATATCGAAACTCAAAAATTCGGCCCGAAAAAAAAACGACAGTGGTACCCCTTACGTTTTTTTTTGGGCGAAAAATTAAGTTTCTGAGTGCAAAAATGGAGGCTCTAGCCCCTTCCAGAGCTGAGATATCGAAACTCAAAAATTCGGCCCGAAAAAAAAACGACAGTGGTCCCAAATTCTGATAGAGGGCCATGAGACTTAGACCTGAGTGCAAAAATGGAGGCTCTAGCCCCTTCCAGAGCTGAGATATCGAAACTCAAAAATTCGGCCCGAAAAAAAAAACGACAGTGGTACCCCTTACGTTTTTTTTTTGGGCGAAAAATTAAGTTTCTCCAATCTTCCCAAATTCTGATAGAGGGCCATGAGACTTAGACCTGAGTGCAAAAATGGAGGCTCTAGCCCCTTCCAGAGCTGAGATATCGAAACTCAAAAATTCGGCCCGAAAAAAAAAACGACAGTGGTACCCCTTACGTTTTTTTTTTTGGGCGAAAAATTAAGTTTCTCCAATCTTCCCAAATTCTGATAGAGGGCCATGAGACTTAGACCTGAGTGCAAAAATGGAGGCTCTAGCCCCTTCCAGAGCTGAGATATCGAAACTCAAAAATTCGGCCCGAAAAAAAAACGACAGTGGTACCCCTTACGTTTTTTTTTTGGCGAAAAATTAAGTTTCTCCAATCTTCCCAAATTCTGATAGAGGGCCATGAGACTTAGACCTGAGTGCAAAAATGGAGGCTCTAGCCCCTTCCAGAGCTGAGATATCGAAACTCAAAAATTCGGCCCGAAAAAAAAAACGACAGTGGTACCCCTTACGTTTTTTTTTTGGGCGAAAAATTAAGTTTCTCCAATCTTCCCAAATTCTGATAGAGGGCCATGAGACTTAGACCTGAGTGCAAAAATGGAGGCTCTAGCCCCTTCCAGAGCTGAGATATCGAAACTCAAAAATTCGGCCGAAAAAAAAAACGACAGTGGTACCCCTTACGTTTTTTTTTGGGCGAAAAATTAAGTTTCTCCAATCTTCCCAAATTCTGATAGAGGGCCATGAGACTTAGACCTGAGTGCAAAAATGGAGGCTCTAGCCCCTTCCAGAGCTGAGATATCGAAACTCAAAAATTCGGCCCGAAAAAAAAAACGACAGTGGTACCCCTTACGTTTTTTTTTTGGGCGAAAAATTAAGTTTCTCCAATCTTCCCAAATTCTGATAGAGGGCCATGAGACTTAGACCTGAGTGCAAAAATGGAGGCTCTAGCCCCTTCCAGAGCTGAGATATCGAAACTCAAAAATTCGGCCCGAAAAAAAAACGACAGTGGTACCCCTTACGTTTTTTTTTTGGGGCGAAAAATTAAGTTTCTCCAATCTTCCCAAATTCTGATAGAGGGCCATGAGACTTAGACCTGAGTGCAAAAATGGAGGCTCTAGCCCCTTCCAGAGCTGAGATATCGAAACTCAAAAATTCGGCCCGAAAAAAAAAACGACAGTGGTACCCCTTACGTTTTTTTTTTTGGCGAAAAATTAAGTTTCTCCAATCTTCCCAAATTCTGATAGAGGGCCATGAGACTTAGACCTGAGTGCAAAAATGGAGGCTCTAGCCCCTTCCAGAGCTGAGATATCGAAACTCAAAAATTCGGCCCGAAAAAAAAACGACAGTGGTACCCCTTACGTTTTTTTTTTGGGCGAAAAATTAAGTTTCTCCAATCTTCCCAAATTCTGATAGAGGGCCATGAGACTTAGACCTGAGTGCAAAAATGGAGGCTCTAGCCCCTTCCAGAGCTGAGATATCGAAACTCAAAAATTCGGCCCGAAAAAAAAACGACAGTGGTACCCCTTACGTTTTTTTTTTGGGCGAAAAATTAAGTTTCTCCAATCTTCCCAAATTCTGATAGAGGGCCATGAGACTTAGACCTGAGTGCAAAAATGGAGGCTCTAGCCCCTTCCAGAGCTGAGATATCGAAACTCAAAAATTCGGCCCGAAAAAAAAACGACAGTGGTACCCCTTACGTTTTTTTTTGGGCGAAAAATTAAGTTTCTCCAATCTTCCCAAATTCTGATAGAGGGCCATGAGACTTAGACCTGAGTGCAAAAATGGAGGCTCTAGCCCCTTCCAGAGCTGAGATATCGAAACTCAAAAATTCGGCCCGAAAAAAAAACGACAGTGGTACCCCTTACGTTTTTTTTTTGGGCGAAAAATTAAGTTTCTCCAATCTTCCCAAATTCTGATAGAGGGCCATGAGACTTAGACCTGAGTGCAAAAATGGAGGCTCTAGCCCCTTCCAGAGCTGAGATATCGAAACTCAAAAATTCGGCCCGAAAAAAAAAACGACAGTGGTACCCCTTACGTTTTTTTTTGGCGAAAAATTAAGTTTCTCCAATCTTCCCAAATTCTGATAGAGGGCCATGAGACTTAGACCTGAGTGCAAAAATGGAGGCTCTAGCCCCTTCCAGAGCTGAGATATCGAAACTCAAAAATTCGGCCCGAAAAAAAAAACGACAGTGGTACCCCTTACGTTTTTTTTTTGGGCGAAAAATTAAGTTTCTCCAATCTTCCCAAATTCTGATAGAGGGCCATGAGACTTAGACCTGAGTGCAAAAATGGAGGCTCTAGCCCCTTCCAGAGCTGAGATATCGAAACTCAAAAATTCGGCCCGAAAAAAAAACGACAGTGGTACCCCTTACGTTTTTTTTGGGGCGAAAAATTAAGTTTCTCCAATCTTCCCAAATTCTGATAGAGGGCCATGAGACTTAGACCTGAGTGCAAAAATGGAGGCTCTAGCCCCTTCCAGAGCTGAGATATCGAAACTCAAAAATTCGGCCCGAAAAAAAAACGACAGTGGTACCCCTTACGTTTTTTTTTTTGGGCGAAAAATTAAGTTTCTCCAATCTTCCCAAATTCTGATAGAGGGCCATGAGACTTAGACCTGAGTGCAAAAATGGAGGCTCTAGCCCCTTCCAGAGCTGAGATATCGAAACTCAAAAATTCGGCCCGAAAAAAAAAACGACAGTGGTACCCCTTACGTTTTTTTTTGGGCGAAAAATTAAGTTTCTCCAATCTTCCCAAATTCTGATAGAGGGCCATGAGACTTAGACCTGAGTGCAAAAATGGAGGCTCTAGCCCCTTCCAGAGCTGAGATATCGAAACTCAAAAATTCGGCCCGAAAAAAAAACGACAGTGGTACCCCTTACGTTTTTTTTTTGGGCGAAAAATTAAGTTTCTCCAATCTTCCCAAATTCTGATAGAGGGCCATGAGACTTAGACCTGAGTGCAAAAATGGAGGCTCTAGCCCCTTCCAGAGCTGAGATATCGAAACTCAAAAATTCGGCCCGAAAAAAAAACGACAGTGGTACCCCTTACGTTTTTTTTTTTGGGCGAAAAATTAAGTTTCTCCAATCTTCCCAAATTCTGATAGAGGGCCATGAGACTTAGACCTGAGTGCAAAAATGGAGGCTCTAGCCCCTTCCAGAGCTGAGATATCGAAACTCAAAAATTCGGCCCGAAAAAAAAACGACAGTGGTACCCCTTACGTTTTTTTTTTGGGCGAAAAATTAAGTTTCTCCAATCTTCCCAAATTCTGATAGAGGGCCATGAGACTTAGACCTGAGTGCAAAAATGGAGGCTCTAGCCCCTTCCAGAGCTGAGATATCGAAACTCAAAAATTCGGCCCGAAAAAAAAAACGACAGTGGTACCCCTTACGTTTTTTTTTGGGCGAAAAATTAAGTTTCTCCAATCTTCCCAAATTCTGATAGAGGGCCATGAGACTTAGACCTGAGTGCAAAAATGGAGGCTCTAGCCCCTTCCAGAGCTGAGATATCGAAACTCAAAAATTCGGCCAAAAAAAAAACGACAGTGGTACCCCTTACGTTTTTTTTTGGGCGAAAAATTAAGTTTCTCCAATCTTCCCAAATTCTGATAGAGGGCCATGAGACTTAGACCTGAGTGCAAAAATGGAGGCTCTAGCCCCTTCCAGAGCTGAGATATCGAAACTCAAAAATTCGGCCCGAAAAAAAAAACGACAGTGGTACCCCTTACGTTTTTTTTTTTGGGCGAAAAATTAAGTTTCTCCAATCTTCCCAAATTCTGATAGAGGGCCATGAGACTTAGACCTGAGTGCAAAAATGGAGGCTCTAGCCCCTTCCAGAGCTGAGATATCGAAACTCAAAAATTCGGCCCGAAAAAAAAAACGACAGTGGTACCCCTTACGTTTTTTTTTTTGGGCGAAAAATTAAGTTTCTCCAATCTTCCCAAATTCTGATAGAGGGCCATGAGACTTAGACCTGAGTGCAAAAATGGAGGCTCTAGCCCCTTCCAGAGCTGAGATATCGAAACTCAAAAATTCGGCCCGAAAAAAAAAACGACAGTGGTACCCCTTACGTTTTTTTTTTGGGCGAAAAATTAAGTTTCTCCAATCTTCCCAAATTCTGATAGAGGGCCATGAGACTTAGACCTGAGTGCAAAAATGGAGGCTCTAGCCCCTTCCAGAGCTGAGATATCGAAACTCAAAAATTCGGCCCGAAAAAAAAACGACAGTGGTACCCCTTACGTTTTTTTTTTGGCGAAAAATTAAGTTTCTCCAATCTTCCCAAATTCTGATAGAGGGCCATGAGACTTAGACCTGAGTGCAAAAATGGAGGCTCTAGCCCCTTCCAGAGCTGAGATATCGAAACTCAAAAATTCGGCCCGAAAAAAAAAACGACAGTGGTACCCCTTACGTTTTTTTTTTGGGCGAAAAATTAAGTTTCTCCAATCTTCCCAAATTCTGATAGAGGGCCATGAGACTTAGACCTGAGTGCAAAAATGGAGGCTCTAGCCCCTTCCAGAGCTGAGATATCGAAACTCAAAAATTCGGCCCGAAAAAAAAACGACAGTGGTACCCCTTACGTTTTTTTTTGGGGCGAAAAATTAAGTTTCTCCAATCTTCCCAAATTCTGATAGAGGGCCATGAGACTTAGACCTGAGTGCAAAAATGGAGGCTCTAGCCCCTTCCAGAGCTGAGATATCGAAACTCAAAAATTCGGCCCGAAAAAAAAACGACAGTGGTACCCCTTACGTTTTTTTTTTGGGCGAAAAATTAAGTTTCTCCAATCTTCCCAAATTCTGATAGAGGGCCATGAGACTTAGACCTGAGTGCAAAAATGGAGGCTCTAGCCCCTTCCAGAGCTGAGATATCGAAACTCAAAAATTCGGCCCGAAAAAAAAACGACAGTGGTACCCCTTACGTTTTTTTTTTGGGCGAAAAATTAAGTTTCTCCAATCTTCCCAAATTCTGATAGAGGGCCATGAGACTTAGACCTGAGTGCAAAAATGGAGGCTCTAGCCCCTTCCAGAGCTGAGATATCGAAACTCAAAAATTCGGCCCGAAAAAAAAACGACAGTGGTACCCCTTACGTTTTTTTTTGGGCGAAAAATTAAGTTTCTCCAATCTTCCCAAATTCTGATAGAGGGCCATGAGACTTAGACCTGAGTGCAAAAATGGAGGCTCTAGCCCCTTCCAGAGCTGAGATATCGAAACTCAAAAATTCGGCCCGAAAAAAAAAACGACAGTGGTACCCCTTACGTTTTTTTTTTTGGCGAAAAATTAAGTTTCTCCAATCTTCCCAAATTCTGATAGAGGGCCATGAGACTTAGACCTGAGTGCAAAAATGGAGGCTCTAGCCCCTTCCAGAGCTGAGATATCGAAACTCAAAAATTCGGCCCGAAAAAAAAAACGACAGTGGTACCCCTTACGTTTTTTTTTGGGGCGAAAAATTAAGTTTCTCCAATCTTCCCAAATTCTGATAGAGGGCCATGAGACTTAGACCTGAGTGCAAAAATGGAGGCTCTAGCCCCTTCCAGAGCTGAGATATCGAAACTCAAAAATTCGGCCCGAAAAAAAAACGACAGTGGTACCCCTTACGTTTTTTTTTTTGGGCGAAAAATTAAGTTTCTCCAATCTTCCCAAATTCTGATAGAGGGCCATGAGACTTAGACCTGAGTGCAAAAATGGAGGCTCTAGCCCCTTCCAGAGCTGAGATATCGAAACTCAAAAATTCGGCCCGAAAAAAAAAACGACAGTGGTACCCCTTACGTTTTTTTTTTTGGGCGAAAAATTAAGTTTCTCCAATCTTCCCAAATTCTGATAGAGGGCCATGAGACTTAGACCTGAGTGCAAAAATGGAGGCTCTAGCCCCTTCCAGAGCTGAGATATCGAAACTCAAAAATTCGGCCCGAAAAAAAAACGACAGTGGTACCCCTTACGTTTTTTTTTTGGGCGAAAAATTAAGTTTCTCCAATCTTCCCAAATTCTGATAGAGGGCCATGAGACTTAGACCTGAGTGCAAAAATGGAGGCTCTAGCCCCTTCCAGAGCTGAGATATCGAAACTCAAAAATTCGGCCCGAAAAAAAAACGACAGTGGTACCCCTTACGTTTTTTTTTGGGGAAAAATTAAGTTTCTCCAATCTTCCCAAATTCTGATAGAGGGCCATGAGACTTAGACCTGAGTGCAAAAATGGAGGCTCTAGCCCCTTCCAGAGCTGAGATATCGAAACTCAAAAATTCGGCCCGAAAAAAAAAACGACAGTGGTACCCCTTACGTTTTTTTTTTGGGCGAAAAATTAAGTTTCTCCAATCTTCCCAAATTCTGATAGAGGGCCATGAGACTTAGACCTGAGTGCAAAAATGGAGGCTCTAGCCCCTTCCAGAGCTGAGATATCGAAACTCAAAAATTCGGCCCGAAAAAAAAAACGACAGTGGTACCCCTTACGTTTTTTTTTTTGGCGAAAAATTAAGTTTCTCCAATCTTCCCAAATTCTGATAGAGGGCCATGAGACTTAGACCTGAGTGCAAAAATGGAGGCTCTAGCCCCTTCCAGAGCTGAGATATCGAAACTCAAAAATTCGGCCCGAAAAAAAAACGACAGTGGTACCCCTTACGTTTTTTTTTTGGGCGAAAAATTAAGTTTCTCCAATCTTCCCAAATTCTGATAGAGGGCCATGAGACTTAGACCTGAGTGCAAAAATGGAGGCTCTAGCCCCTTCCAGAGCTGAGATATCGAAACTCAAAAATTCGGCCCGAAAAAAAAAACGACAGTGGTACCCCTTACGTTTTTTTTTTGGGCGAAAAATTAAGTTTCTCCAATCTTCCCAAATTCTGATAGAGGGCCATGAGACTTAGACCTGAGTGCAAAAATGGAGGCTCTAGCCCCTTCCAGAGCTGAGATATCGAAACTCAAAAATTCGGCCCGAAAAAAAAAACGACAGTGGTACCCCTTACGTTTTTTTTTTTGGGCGAAAAATTAAGTTTCTCCAATCTTCCCAAATTCTGATAGAGGGCCATGAGACTTAGACCTGAGTGCAAAAATGGAGGCTCTAGCCCCTTCCAGAGCTGAGATATCGAAACTCAAAAATTCGGCCCGAAAAAAAAAACGACAGTGGTACCCCTTACGTTTTTTTTTTGGCGAAAAATTAAGTTTCTCCAATCTTCCCAAATTCTGATAGAGGGCCATGAGACTTAGACCTGAGTGCAAAAATGGAGGCTCTAGCCCCTTCCAGAGCTGAGATATCGAAACTCAAAAATTCGGCCCGAAAAAAAAAACGACAGTGGTACCCCTTACGTTTTTTTTTTGGGCGAAAAATTAAGTTTCTCCAATCTTCCCAAATTCTGATAGAGGGCCATGAGACTTAGACCTGAGTGCAAAAATGGAGGCTCTAGCCCCTTCCAGAGCTGAGATATCGAAACTCAAAAATTCGGCCCGAAAAAAAAAACGACAGTGGTACCCCTTACGTTTTTTTTTTGGGCGAAAAATTAAGTTTCTCCAATCTTCCCAAATTCTGATAGAGGGCCATGAGACTTAGACCTGAGTGCAAAAATGGAGGCTCTAGCCCCTTCCAGAGCTGAGATATCGAAACTCAAAAATTCGGCCCGAAAAAAAAAACGACAGTGGTACCCCTTACGTTTTTTTTTGGGCGAAAAATTAAGTTTCTCCAATCTTCCCAAATTCTGATAGAGGGCCATGAGACTTAGACCTGAGTGCAAAAATGGAGGCTCTAGCCCCTTCCAGAGCTGAGATATCGAAACTCAAAAATTCGGCCCGAAAAAAAAACGACAGTGGTACCCCTTACTTTTTTTTTTTTGGGCGAAAAATTAAGTTTCTCCAATCTTCCCAAATTCTGATAGAGGGCCATGAGACTTAGACCTGAGTGCAAAAATGGAGGCTCTAGCCCCTTCCAGAGCTGAGATATCGAAACTCAAAAATTCGGCCCGAAAAAAAAACGACAGTGGTACCCCTTACGTTTTTTTTTGGGGCGAAAAATTAAGTTTCTCCAATCTTCCCAAATTCTGATAGAGGGCCATGAGACTTAGACCTGAGTGCAAAAATGGAGGCTCTAGCCCCTTCCAGAGCTGAGATATCGAAACTCAAAAATTCGGCCCGAAAAAAAAAACGACAGTGGTACCCCTTACGTTTTTTTTTTGGGCGAAAAATTAAGTTTCTCCAATCTTCCCAAAATTCTGATAGAGGGCCATGAGACTTAGACCTGAGTGCAAAAATGGAGGCTCTAGCCCCTTCCAGAGCTGAGATATCGAAACTCAAAAATTCGGCCCGAAAAAAAAAACGACAGTGGTACCCCTTACGTTTTTTTTTTTGGGCGAAAAATTAAGTTTCTCCAATCTTCCCAAATTCTGATAGAGGCCATGAGACTTAGACCTGAGTGCAAAAATGGAGGCTCTAGCCCCTTCCAGAGCTGAGATATCGAAACTCAAAAATTCGGCCCGAAAAAAAAACGACAGTGGTACCCCTTACGTTTTTTTTTGGGCGAAAAATTAAGTTTCTCCAATCTTCCCAAATTCTGATAGAGGGCCATGAGACTTAGACCTGAGTGCAAAAATGGAGGCTCTAGCCCCTTCCAGAGCTGAGATATCGAAACTCAAAAATTCGGCCCGAAAAAAAAACGACAGTGGTACCCCTTACGTTTTTTTTTGGGGCGAAAAATTAAGTTTCTCCAATCTTCCCAAATTCTGATAGAGGGCCATGAGACTTAGACCTGAGTGCAAAAATGGAGGCTCTAGCCCCTTCCAGAGCTGAGATATCGAAACTCAAAAATTCGGCCCGAAAAAAAAACGACAGTGGTACCCCTTACGTTTTTTTTTTGGGCGAAAAATTAAGTTTCTCCAATCTTCCCAAATTCTGATAGAGGGCCATGAGACTTAGACCTGAGTGCAAAAATGGAGGCTCTAGCCCCTTCCAGAGCTGAGATATCGAAACTCAAAAATTCGGCCGAAAAAAAAACGACAGTGGTACCCCTTACGTTTTTTTTTTGGGCGAAAAATTAAGTTTCTCCAATCTTCCCAAATTCTGATAGAGGGCCATGAGACTTAGACCTGAGTGCAAAAATGGAGGCTCTAGCCCCTTCCAGAGCTGAGATATCGAAACTCAAAAATTCGGCCCGAAAAAAAAAAACGACAGTGGTACCCCTTACGTTTTTTTTTGGGCGAAAAATTAAGTTTCTCCAATCTTCCCAAATTCTGATAGAGGGCCATGAGACTTAGACCTGAGTGCAAAAATGGAGGCTCTAGCCCCTTCCAGAGCTGAGATATCGAAACTCAAAAATTCGGCCCGAAAAAAAAACGACAGTGGTACCCCTTACGTTTTTTTTTTGGGCGAAAAATTAAGTTTCTCCAATCTTCCCAAATTCTGATAGAGGGCCATGAGACTTAGACCTGAGTGCAAAAATGGAGGCTCTAGCCCCTTCCAGAGCTGAGATATCGAAACTCAAAAATTCGGCCCGAAAAAAAAACGACAGTGGTACCCCTTACGTTTTTTTTTTGGGCGAAAAATTAAGTTTCTCCAATCTTCCCAAATTCTGATAGAGGGCCATGAGACTTAGACCTGAGTGCAAAAATGGAGGCTCTAGCCCCTTCCAGAGCTGAGATATCGAAACTCAAAAATTCGGCCCGAAAAAAAAAACGACAGTGGTACCCCTTACGTTTTTTTTTTTTGGGCGAAAAATTAAGTTTCTCCAATCTTCCCAAATTCTGATAGAGGGCCATGAGACTTAGACCTGAGTGCAAAAATGGAGGCTCTAGCCCCTTCCAGAGCTGAGATATCGAAACTCAAAAATTCGGCCCGAAAAAAAAACGACAGTGGTACCCCTTACGTTTTTTTTTTTGGGCGAAAAATTAAGTTTCTCCAATCTTCCCAAATTCTGATAGAGGGCCATGAGACTTAGACCTGAGTGCAAAAATGGAGGCTCTAGCCCCTTCCAGAGCTGAGATATCGAAACTCAAAAATTCGGCCCGAAAAAAAAACGACAGTGGTACCCCTTACGTTTTTTTTTTGGGCGAAAAATTAAGTTTCTCCAATCTTCCCAAATTCTGATAGAGGGCCATGAGACTTAGACCTGAGTGCAAAAATGGAGGCTCTAGCCCCTTCCAGAGCTGAGATATCGAAACTCAAAAATTCGGCCCGAAAAAAAAAACGACAGTGGTACCCCTTACGTTTTTTTTTTTGGGCGAAAAATTAAGTTTCTCCAATCTTCCCAAATTCTGATAGAGGGCCATGAGACTTAGACCTGAGTGCAAAAATGGAGGCTCTAGCCCCTTCCAGAGCTGAGATATCGAAACTCAAAAATTCGGCCCGAAAAAAAAACGACAGTGGTACCCCTTACGTTTTTTTTTTTGGGCGAAAAATTAAGTTTCTCCAATCTTCCCAAATTCTGATAGAGGGCCATGAGACTTAGACCTGAGTGCAAAAATGGAGGCTCTAGCCCCTTCCAGAGCTGAGATATCGAAACTCAAAAATTCGGCCCGAAAAAAAAACGACAGTGGTACCCCTTACGTTTTTTTTTTGGGCGAAAAATTAAGTTTCTCCAATCTTCCCAAATTCTGATAGAGGGCCATGAGACTTAGACCTGAGTGCAAAAATGGAGGCTCTAGCCCCTTCCAGAGCTGAGATATCGAAACTCAAAAATTCGGCCCGAAAAAAAAACGACAGTGGTACCCCTTACGTTTTTTTTTTTGGGCGAAAAATTAAGTTTCTCCAATCTTCCCAAATTCTGATAGAGGGCCATGAGACTTAGACCTGAGTGCAAAAATGGAGGCTCTAGCCCCTTCCAGAGCTGAGATATCGAAACTCAAAAATTCGGCCCGAAAAAAAAAACGACAGTGGTACCCCTTACGTTTTTTTTTTTGGGCGAAAAATTAAGTTTCTCCAATCTTCCCAAAATTCTGATAGAGGGCCATGAGACTTAGACCTGAGTGCAAAAATGGAGGCTCTAGCCCCTTCCAGAGCTGAGATATCGAAACTCAAAAATTCGGCCCGAAAAAAAAAACGACAGTGGTACCCCTTACGTTTTTTTTTTTGGGCGAAAAATTAAGTTTCTCCAATCTTCCCAAATTCTGATAGAGGGCCATGAGACTTAGACCTGAGTGCAAAAATGGAGGCTCTAGCCCCTTCCAGAGCTGAGATATCGAAACTCAAAAATTCGGCCCGAAAAAAAAACGACAGTGGTACCCCTTACGTTTTTTTTTTGGGCGAAAAATTAAGTTTCTCCAATCTTCCCAAATTCTGATAGAGGGCCATGAGACTTAGACCTGAGTGCAAAAATGGAGGCTCTAGCCCCTTCCAGAGCTGAGATATCGAAACTCAAAAATTCGGCCCGAAAAAAAAAACGACAGTGGTACCCCTTACGTTTTTTTTTGGGCGAAAAATTAAGTTTCTCCAATCTTCCCAAATTCTGATAGAGGGCCATGAGACTTAGACCTGAGTGCAAAAATGGAGGCTCTAGCCCCTTCCAGAGCTGAGATATCGAAACTCAAAAATTCGGCCCGAAAAAAAAAACGACAGTGGTACCCCTTACGTTTTTTTTTTGGGCGAAAAATTAAGTTTCTCCAATCTTCCCAAATTCTGATAGAGGCCATGAGACTTAGACCTGAGTGCAAAAATGGAGGCTCTAGCCCCTTCCAGAGCTGAGATATCGAAACTCAAAAATTCGGCCCGAAAAAAAAACGACAGTGGTACCCCTTACGTTTTTTTTTGGGCGAAAAATTAAGTTTCTCCAATCTTCCCAAATTCTGATAGAGGGCCATGAGACTTAGACCTGAGTGCAAAAATGGAGGCTCTAGCCCCTTCCAGAGCTGAGATATCGAAACTCAAAAATTCGGCCCGAAAAAAAAAACGACAGTGGTACCCCTTACGTTTTTTTTTTTTGGGCGAAAAATTAAGTTTCTCCAATCTTCCCAAATTCTGATAGAGGGCCATGAGACTTAGACCTGAGTGCAAAAATGGAGGCTCTAGCCCCTTCCAGAGCTGAGATATCGAAACTCAAAAATTCGGCCCGAAAAAAAAAACGACAGTGGTACCCCTTACGTTTTTTTTTGGGCGAAAAATTAAGTTTCTCCAATCTTCCCAAATTCTGATAGAGGGCCATGAGACTTAGACCTGAGTGCAAAAATGGAGGCTCTAGCCCCTTCCAGAGCTGAGATATCGAAACTCAAAAATTCGGCCCGAAAAAAAAACGACAGTGGTACCCCTTACGTTTTTTTTTTTGGGCGAAAAATTAAGTTTCTCCAATCTTCCCAAATTCTGATAGAGGGCCATGAGACTTAGACCTGAGTGCAAAAATGGAGGCTCTAGCCCCTTCCAGAGCTGAGATATCGAAACTCAAAAATTCGGCCCGAAAAAAAAACGACAGTGGTACCCCTTACGTTTTTTTTTTTGGGGCGAAAAATTAAGTTTCTCCAATCTTCCCAAATTCTGATAGAGGGCCATGAGACTTAGACCTGAGTGCAAAAATGGAGGCTCTAGCCCCTTCCAGAGCTGAGATATCGAAACTCAAAAATTCGGCCCGAAAAAAAAAACGACAGTGGTACCCCTTACGTTTTTTTTTTTGGCGAAAAATTAAGTTTCTCCAATCTTCCCAAATTCTGATTCTGATAGAGGCCATGAGACTTAGACCTGAGTGCAAAAATGGAGGCTCTAGCCCCTTCCAGAGCTGAGATATCGAAACTCAAAAATTCGGCCCGAAAAAAAAAACGACAGTGGTACCCCTTACGTTTTTTTTTTTTGGGCGAAAAATTAAGTTTCTCCAATCTTCCCAAATTCTGATAGAGGGCCATGAGACTTAGACCTGAGTGCAAAAATGGAGGCTCTAGCCCCTTCCAGAGCTGAGATATCGAAACTCAAAAATTCGGCCCGAAAAAAAAAACGACAGTGGTACCCCTTACGTTTTTTTTTTTGGGCGAAAAATTAAGTTTCTCCAATCTTCCCAAATTCTGATAGAGGGCCATGAGACTTAGACCTGAGTGCAAAAATGGAGGCTCTAGCCCCTTCCAGAGCTGAGATATCGAAACTCAAAAATTCGGCCCGAAAAAAAAACGACAGTGGTACCCCTTACGTTTTTTTTTTGGGCGAAAAATTAAGTTTCTCCAATCTTCCCAAATTCTGATAGAGGGCCATGAGACTTAGACCTGAGTGCAAAAATGGAGGCTCTAGCCCCTTCCAGAGCTGAGATATCGAAACTCAAAAATTCGGCCCGAAAAAAAAACGACAGTGGTACCCCTTACGTTTTTTTTTGGGCGAAAAATTAAGTTTCTCCAATCTTCCCAAATTCTGATAGAGGGCCATGAGACTTAGACCTGAGTGCAAAAATGGAGGCTCTAGCCCCTTCCAGAGCTGAGATATCGAAACTCAAAAATTCGGCCCGAAAAAAAAAACGACAGTGGTACCCCTTACGTTTTTTTTTGGGCGAAAAATTAAGTTTCTCCAATCTTCCCAAATTCTGATAGAGGGCCATGAGACTTAGACCTGAGTGCAAAAATGGAGGCTCTAGCCCCTTCCAGAGCTGAGATATCGAAACTCAAAAATTCGGCCCGAAAAAAAAACGACAGTGGTACCCCTTACGTTTTTTTTGGGCGAAAAATTAAGTTTCTCCAATCTTCCCAAATTCTGATAGAGGGCCATGAGACTTAGACCTGAGTGCAAAAATGGAGGCTCTAGCCCCTTCCAGAGCTGAGATATCGAAACTCAAAAATTCGGCCCGAAAAAAAAAACGACAGTGGTACCCCTTACGTTTTTTTTTGGGCGAAAAATTAAGTTTCTCCAATCTTCCCAAATTCTGATAGAGGCCATGAGACTTAGACCTGAGTGCAAAAATGGAGGCTCTAGCCCCTTCCAGAGCTGAGATATCGAAACTCAAAAATTCGGCCCGAAAAAAAAACGACAGTGGTACCCCTTATTTTTTTTTTGGGCGAAAAATTAAGTTTCTCCAATCTTCCCAAAATTCTGATAGAGGCCATGAGACTTAGACCTGAGTGCAAAAATGGAGGCTCTAGCCCTTCCAGAGCTGAGATATCGAAACTCAAAAATTCGGCCCGAAAAAAAAAACGACAGTGGTACCCCTTACGTTTT